>JAFVLL020003993.1:0-28438 GCA_021397915.2 Tor tambroides
AACGAATGCGTTTGTCATTAAACCATACATTCAACCAGAGAACCAATCCATATTAACACAATACACATGAATTATTTCCTGAACGGCTTGCCATATAAGTCATCAGTGTCCACAGCTTGTTATTTTGCTAGAAAAAAGTCTAGAGTAGAGGATTTTGCGAAATATTAGACTATGCTAATTATATTTGACTTTACCTGTTAGTGATGTCTACGAAAATTAACTATGGTTTTATTGTAGTAAAAGTGTAGTAGGCCTAACTATTTTTTGCCGTTTTGATTACCATTTGTATAACCACAGTTTTACTACGGTTAAACTATGGTTAGTGTAGCAAAACCATGGTTAATTTGTGGTTACCATAGTCTAACTACAGTAACCATGTTTTTTTTTTTTTTTTTGGTTTTATTTGTAGTAAAACCATGGTTAATTTTCATAAGAGTTATTTATTTAATGTATGTTTAAATAACTCAACGTTCTGACAGCCACTGTGTAAATGAATATATTTCAACAACAAATAGAATTTTTTTTTAAATATAGAAGTTAATTTAAAAACTGCATTATGTGCAGTGCATGTTTGCATACAACTTTTAAGTTGAGTGCTGATTATTTACCTAAAAATAGCCTAAATAGTGATTAAAATTAAGTTTGGGCTCTGTTGTTAATTGTAACCTTAAAGTAATGTAAAAGGACTCCCTATAGAGCATAAGCTGAGGTAAATTTTTACCCCTAAGAAAATTTTAATTATATTTGAGTTTATTTAAAGAAAGAGCAATTTGTTCAGTAAACCACAGTTTGTTATATAAAAAAACAAAAAACAAAAAGAAATTAATTTTATGATTAGTTTTCACCCCTGCTGTAGGCTACCGAATACCGAACCGTGATGGCAAAACTGAGGTACGTAGGTCTACCGAGTCCTTATGTTTGTGTACCGTTACACCCCTAGTGGTTTGGTTTGTTTCATAACCAAATATGAAAGTAAGCAAATTCACATTTTCTAAACAAAGCTGTGGTAATGAGGACTATTAAACTCAAAAATTCATAAATATCATAATTAAGATCATAATTCTGAAGAGAAAAACAGTTGTAATGTTACTCTTTCTTCATGACACTTTTTTTTAATTTTTTTTTTACTAATAATAGACATGTTAGGTCATGACTGAACAACAAATACTAATAAATCAAACACTAGAGTCAACTTTACATATTTTCCGATACACAACACAGAAAAAAAGGTACAAAAACTATCACTGTGGCAGTACATCTTCAAAAGGTACACATTTGTACCTAAAGGGTCCATACATATTAGTACCCAAAAGCTTTTTTGTAGCTTTTAATTGTAATATTTCACAGTATGACTTTTTATACTGTATTTTTGATTAAATAAATTAATACTTGGTAAGCATAAGAGACTTCAAAATCATTAAAAATTCTTACGTTATTGTTTAAATTGTTTATTGTTTATTAGTGTTTAAAATGTACATGCACACTGTGGTCACTGGTTTAAGCTTGTCTTCCAGCTAGTGCCAAAACTCCTCTAAATCCAACCAAAACCAGTCTAACTGTAACACTGACTATTATGTAACAAAATTTATAAATAAATAAATAAATAAAGTTAAATTAATTTAAAAAGCTAAAAATGTAATAACTTTGGTTGTTTTATTATTATTTTTAATTGATTATTATTATTTTGGTTGTATTATTATTATTATTATTATTAATAATAATAACAATAATAATAATATTATTTTGAGTTTAGAGTAAAATGTTTTATAGGCCTCTAGATTATCTGTTTAAATGTTTAATTTCTGTCCAATTTGGCCTGAAAGTACCCTTATAAATTATAATTGTTTCTTAAAAGTGATCAGGTTTTTTCTGATATCTTTTAATTTTCAGGGACAGGAGGAGAGTTTGGGAAACTTGTTAGGAAGCAGTCGGTGTTTAATATGGTGGCACTAGTGTTGATGTATTTACTGCTTCTCTCCTGAGCTGCTCATATAGTTCCGAGTTCTCAGGGTTCAGCTCACTGTTGTGACATCATAATGGAGATTCCGTTCTGGCAGCTCTAAACTGCTGTTCTGACTAATTGTCTTCTGTTGGTGTGTTAGGAGTGAAAAGATCGAAAGCTACTTTCGTGACTTTCTGCAAATATTGACGACAAATACTGAATTCACTTGCAGCATCCAGTGTCCACAATGGCACTGTTTAGCAGTGTATTTAGACAACTTTTTGAGAGTTTTGCTCACTTCTTGCGCAGAAGAGAGACACCTTTGAGGGCACAGCAGTGTGCAGCGCAAGAATGGGCACTGGAAAGAGAGGTGAAGAGAAAGGTGAAGAAGGAGAGAGAGATAAATGAGGGAGAAGGTCATCAAAACAAGGTGGAAGCAGCGAGAGAGAAATTCAGCCTTGAAAAGTTAAAGGACAGAAGACATGTTCATCAGAAAAAAAGAGAGTCTGCCAAATTCAGAGAGATACAGAGTCTAGACAAGTTGATGGAAAGAGGAAGTGAGCATAGAGAGGCTGGAGAAATAAAAAAGGAGAGAAACCTGAAGGAACGAAAGACCACTGAGCCAACTCCACTTCTTGTGGAGGTCAAACCTCAGCAAACTCTAATCAGTCCTCCAGTGAGATCTTCCTTCTTGACGCCAATAGAAGGAGAACTTCCAGTGTTTCCAAGTGTCTCTGAAGACCTTCCTCTACCAGCTGCTCGCTTCAAGCCCCTGCCGCCAGTGACCAAACCACCCATGCATCCTCAAAAGCCAGCTCCTGCACCAGAGGAAGTGTCCCTGCCATGTTCTCTTCTTCAAGTGGATCCTCCCAAACCGTTGGCAGTTCCTCCACGTCCCACAGCAGCACCTGATGAACTGTTTTCCCTCCGACGCTCCCAAGTAAGTCCTCCCAAACAACTGGTGGTTCCTCCGAGCC
This sequence comes from Tor tambroides, assembly GCA_021397915.2. Classification (NCBI taxonomy): domain Eukaryota; kingdom Metazoa; phylum Chordata; class Actinopteri; order Cypriniformes; family Cyprinidae; genus Tor; species Tor tambroides. The sequence goes on from JAFVLL020003993.1 coordinate 2,920, forward strand.
CCACTCCTGAATTTGATGAAGTTGTTGATCTGCAATGTTCTTCAACTCAAGTGTGTCCTCCCAGCCCGGTGAAGCCTCAGCAGTTCACTTCTTCCCTGTTTGAGCCGCCTCCACAACTCATGCTCATCGACATAGAGGATGAGGAGACCGAGTATGTGGAGTACACAGGGAAGACCATTCGGGCCTGTGACTTACCCAAGTCTGAACGCCCCCGACCGCTGGAGGCTGAAATGAATCCAAGAAAAATGGCTGCTTGGTTGGAGAGTGACAGCGAGGTGCTGGAGGAAGTGTGGGCGAGTGAAGTGGTGGGGGTCCAGGGATGTGGGAAAGATGACCCCAAAGAAGTGGGAGACTCCAAAGCCATTCAAGGCCATACGGATGTCTCTTCTCAGAAAAAGGAGTTGGATGAGCACATGATGAAGCTGTTCTCTCCTGAAGGTCCCAAGAATGAGACCCAGCAAAAAGTGAACATCCAGGAAGAGCAAACAAGCAAAAGAAAAGTGGCACTTGTTCTGTTCACCTGGGTAGAGGATAAGACCAAGAAAAAAGAGGAGAAGAAAATACGGAAGGAGAAGGAGCAAAGAGAAAAAGGGTTGCTACTTGCACGCTACAGGAATGATCCAAACCTGAAACACTTGTTTATCAGCAAGCACAACTGCAGCTACTGCTCCTCTGAATGAAGATTAGGGTCTCCAAAGTACCCCTCTTCACCTTTAACTTACTACACATTTCTGTGTGCAAATAATAATAATAATAAAAAACCTGTGCAAATTAATATGCTTAATATGAAAACCTGTTTATTATTAAATTAATGAATTTAAACTTTTTTTAATAACCTAATTTTTCCTTTAACAAGTTAATGAGTCATAACAGTTTACATGAGTTTCATTTTGTCTTTCAGTGGTTTAATGTTCTTCAGATAAGATAAGTTCATAAAACATAATAGGGCTCCACTGAGTCCAGATACCAGTGTTGTCATCTCTTTTTCTAACAGAATTTCCTGATTTCACACTAGACAGACATGTGTTTCTTGTTAAAAATTTTCATTTGATTTGAGTGAGAGGTAAGTTCATTATACTGTCACTTGTATGGAATTAGTGGCTCAAATTTTTGTCTTGGTCTGTACTAGGTCCAGCGAATTTTACAGGAGGCTTTTGCATATTTGATTCTTCCAATATATCTAGTACATCACCTGCACCCTTCTTCCCGTATAGGTGCTCTTTGTTGATTTTTCAGAGCAGTTTTTTCCTCAGATTAACAGGTACAGAGTAGAAAATAGCAGTTGCATTTGATCTAATTGGAATGGCCTATTTATGCTGCTGTTGATTGCTGTTTGTACTTTGTTTTTCAGATCTACAAATCCTACACATCCATTTCTCATTCTCAGTCTCATTTCTCATGAACAGTCTTCTAGAATGGCCCATACTGGCGAGAGAGAAAGAGGAATAAAACAGATCACCTTCCTATTTCGTGACATGTTGTATTTCAAGACATCACCAGAGGACGCTATAATCTTATGTTTTTTTTTTAATTGATGAAATGCATTGCAACTTTTATTTTGTATAATGAAATGCAGTAAAGTTAACATTTTAAAAACATATTATATTGCATTTAGGTGTCACAAAACTAGAATATAGGCTATATTTGGTTTGAAATGTTGTGTTCAATTTGAAACATAATTGGCCATTTTAAAGAGCTTTGAAGTGAATCATTCTTAAGAGGAGAAATGAAAACTGAACATGTAGTTTAGGAATATGGTCGAATATGGCTTGGATAAGAATTCTCATGCAAATTATATCAGGCTGTCCAATGAATAAAGTGCGCTAAAACTGAAGGAGGTGCACATCATCAAAGGGAGGGTGAGTCCTACGAGTTGCGCTTCCTCCACAGCGAGCGTGTAGCAAATCCTTACGGAAGACTAGACTTTCCCAAACTTCATTTCAGTCTCCGACTATAATATGGACAGGCTTCAGTGGAAACATGCATATCCAGCCCCACTTCATTTATGGCACAGAAGATGTTACAGTTGTTACTGAAATGACAGCTCGTTAGTTCTTTCCGTAAATGAAATCAACATGGGAAAACTGCAATCGAAACCTGGTAAGACACTTTGCGAATAACATGCCAGACGCTAAAACATTTCAAGCGACTTTATTCTCATTCTTGTTTAATTTTTTTCCCTAGCGTGTAAACGGAGAGAAAATCCAGAGGGTATGGTGATACATAACTTCATTATCCATAGGCTATACATATGAAAAGGTTATTAAATGGACATTTGTGTTGTATTAGGAGATGTTTTCAAGGAGGCTGAGTGTATTGGAGAAGTGGACAGACACAAACAGGTAAGGTGACAATTTTTAATGTTCAATCAGGACAGATTTAAGTTAACTGTCACTCTACATCTACATAACTACATGTAGGCTATATAAGTGCATGTTTAAGGGTTAAACCTGTAAAGTGTTAATTGGTTGATGAGTACAACTTTTATTGATAACAGTAAGTTTAGTTTAGACCTTTATTAATCCCCTTGGGGCAATTAATTCAGACTTTCATAGTGCTTCACATATACAACACTTTAACACACAAATACTCAAGAATACACCAAATACATAAAAAAGGGAGAAAAAAAACCCATAAAATAAATCATCTAAAACAACTAAATTTATTACATAAACGTATTGCTTCAGGCACAAAAGTAAATTTGTACCGATTTGTGGAACATCTAATTGACCTTAAACGTCTCCCAAGGGGCATCCACTCAAAATAATCATTCAAAGGGTGTGTGCAGTCTCCTATAATTTTATGTGCCATCCTCATCACTTGCTGTTCATAATAAAATGTAAGACTTCGCAATGGAAAAACCTAAAATTTTTGAACACATATTAACAATAACTTGCAAACGATTTTTGTTCTTTGTAGACAATAAGGAAAACCAACAAATGAAGGAAAAGGACAGGACACTTTCAACAAATGAATTATAGAAAGTCCTGAGAATAGCTCTCTGTACATTGAAAGAATTTAGTTTCCTCAACACATACAATCTTTGATTGGACTTTTTAATGATTGCATCTGTGTTTTGATCAAACTTCAGCCTATTATCAATAATCGTTCCTAAATACTTGTATTCTTCCACTACATGAACCTGTGTGTCATTAATGACCACCCTTTGAGGTACAAGTATTTTCTTACTAAAATTGATGATCATCTCTTTTGTTTTTGAAACATTCAAATCTAATTTCATCCTATTACACCATAAAATCTATAGATTATATATAAATATAGATTATATATATTAACTCTTAACAAGTAAATAGGCTACATTTATAGTCAATGCATACTGTATTCTTGTTGTAATGTACATGAAATAGGCTACTGATCTGTGTTTAATATTATGCAATGTGAGTTTTGCTTACTAAAATAAACAATGTTGCTATAAAACTCTTTCATTTGTACATTATGTAACCAATACATTAGATTCATCTGTATTATTTTGACCTAATGTCTGGTGCCAAACTCTAAAATACCCACAGTTTTTTTTATATATGTGATTATATGATATAATAGACAAGCTGCAAGTATTCCTATTGTTTAATTCTCTGGGATCTAAAAACATTGTATACCTAGCTTGCACTGTTAGAGGTGAAGTGAAGAAATGAAAATGCGAGTCGACAAATCGACTTAAATTGTCTTCATCATTTCCACACTTTACTCAGATTTTGAGAACAACCAGGCACTGAACGCTTTTCTCCGTATTACACTGTACTCTCAGCATTGTATTTAAATGGTGTTGGGTCTCTTCCCTCTTTTTCCTTTGCTCTCATTCTCTCAGCGGAGCCTGGAGCCTTCATCACTGTGTGAAATGCATATGGCCGGCAGCCAGAACAGCAGGGTCTTTGAGCGCAGCCCCCCCACACATCTGTTATTGGTTTTGAAAACAGAGGGAGGCTGTGATGGGAAAATGGGTGGAAGTGGTTGGAGGAGGGAAAGGAGGTGTAGTTGGTGGGAGGAGTGCTATGATGAAGGCTGCTGCAAACGAGTTGCAAAATCTTGATGAGCGGTTCGGCTAAAGGCCTTGGATTGTTGTGGTGATGCTATGTGCATCAAACATCTAATTCAGAGATCAGGGTTGGTGGTTAGGACCAAGAAACACAGTGCAGTATAGTGTTGCTGTTTTCAGGCGAATTGAGACGTGCAGGAAGTTGAACAGTTTCCTGTATTTTTGTAGCATTGAAACGTTTTTTTTTTTGTTTTTTTTACATTTTAAAGATGTACAGTCCTACTTGGAGATGCTTGATGACGACCATATCTCACTAAAGATATATAAGAAAGGTTTAAGGTGAAAAGCAAGTCGTGATATTGCAAAGAATGTAACATTATTTGCTAGTACCATGGTCATGGGTACAATCCCAGGGAAAGCGCATAATGGCAACCTGTTCATGTTTAGCCTGTTCAATCACAGATGATGAATCAATAGATCTTAGTCAGATGGTGTCATATTTAATTTTTGACAGAAATGAAAACAAAACTGTGCGAAGTACTGTGTACAATAAAACAGTTTTGAAAGTTACATGCGATTAAGGACATTTATGCCTAAGGACATGCCACTGTAAAGACTGTAACTCTCACATAAAATTCAATATGGCAAATAACCTTACTAATGTCTATTGTGCAAGCTAAAAATGTATGAAAAAATGAAGAAATAGTACTTGCGTTCTTTGAATTACATGTGGTTTTGCGTACTGTTGCTAAGTGACAAATTTGAAGTAATTTTAAGTAACAATTTAGATTCCAATTTAGAATGCATGTCACCATCAGTTGACAAAAATGTTCATATCTGCTGTACACTCTCAGAAAAAAGTTACAAAGCTGTCACTGGCACGGTACCCTAAGGTACAAAAGCTAAAAAGTTACATCTTTGTACCTTATTTACCACTATTTCAAAATACATATTAGTACCTAAAGTGTAAACATGAATAAATTTTAAAAGGATACCACCCCTGAGAGTGTACATCACATACAAAATAGTCTCCAAAACATGCGATTATAAGAATACGTTGGCCAAATCTTATTAATTTCAGTTTTACACACAGAATGTATTTGAACTAAATCAGCCTTTGACTGTAAATGAGGACATGTGTATGTTTTCTGACTCCAGTGCGTTTCGGGTCTAATTAGGACGCTGGTTTTTCATGGCAGGATCCTGCAGTGTGGGTCATAAAGCCAGGGACACTTGAAAGGTTTTGGTCTCAGAGGGCTCAAAGGAGTCTTGTGTTTGCTTGGAAAGGCTGGAAGAATCCTTTCTTTTTTACCCTTTTTCCTCTCTGTCCCACTTCAAAGGACATAAGGAAGGAAGCGTGTGCTGGTTGCAGTGATCCATGTCTCTTTAGAATAGGGTGCATAGGATGACTGCTGCGTTTTCTTCAATTATTTTATACGAGCAAACTCATTAAATGTTATTACTTAAGTCTGTTGACTGCCAATACTCAACATTTGTTGGATGGATCAGTAAAACCCTAAAATGAAGTATCAAAAATAAATAAAAAGGGCTAAAGGGATTGAAAATACATGTTGCGAAGTAACAGATTCTGTCCTGTTCTATTGACCTTCAGCGTCCATGTGTTGATATTTATCTGATAGAAAAACAAGGGCAGCTTTCGTCAGCTGCACAACTAGTTTGCCTAGACATGCCTGGAGACTGTAACTATAACACAATGGTATAAGCTTGATGTCTGGTTTATATTAGACTAGAGTTTTTATAGTACTTACTAAGGCCCAAATATAAAATTCTGACATCATTTACTCATCATCAGGTTGTTCCAAACTTGTATGAATTTCTTTGTTTTTCTGAACACAAAAAAGATATTTTGAAGAATGTTGGTAATCAAACACTTTCTGGTCCGTATAGGCTTCCATAGTAGTTTTTTTCCATACTATAGAAGTCAATGGCTACCAGCAACTGCTTGGTTACCCAAAATATTCAAAATGATGATAGAATTTTTTTTTGAGTGAACTATCCCTTTAAGTTCTTGTATGCTATTAGTCTATACTAATAAAATCAAGTTTGGGTAAGAAAGGAATACTACAACTGTAAGCCATTATGCAGTTCTGGCTGAATGATTGCCCATCTAAACATGGAAGGCATAGTGATGCTGGATTGCGTTTGAGTTTATTCCAAGACCATGAAAGATTAAATCAATCACATCCAGCCTCAAAATTTTTAGCAAATGGTGTTAGATATTCTAGTACCTTGAGCGCGATCATACTCCAACCCAAATGGCATGTTGTTTCTCTCCCTCTCTCTCACCATGTAATAAGGGTTCCATCCAGGTGTTTGGTGACAGGAAGTGAGAGGAAACAAAGCCAGGTACTGTTCTGAACCTCGTGAGAGGGCACAGACAGCAGTGTGAGTGGGTGGCGAAGAGGAACTGGAGTTGGGATAGGGGGTGTCTGGCCCAGTGACACCCGGCTCAGGACAGGAAAAAAACCCTCCAAGCTGGTAATCTGAGCCCACATCAAAGGCCCTAGAGCAAGCAGAGCGTGGCAGAGGTTTGGCCATGATGTTGAGAGAAATCATTGGCAGACTGATAGATCACTCATCACACTTCTTTGGGCTTTGTTCTTCAGGTTTCTGTCAGACTGCAAGTTCTGCTTCCAGCAGCGTGATGCAGAGGTTGGTTTATGGTTGCACATTTGGATGTGGTGCAAAAGATGAAATTTAATAGATGGAAAAAGTTAATGTATTTTTTATGTCCCAGTATTTCATTTCATTTCATTTCTTGGATAAATACATATGAAAAAATATTTTGTTAAATTCATGGTAAAAAAAAATGTCAGTGGTGGTTGCAAAAATAAAATAAAATAAAATAAAATAAACAGAGGCAATGTTTTAGGTTGTACAGGGGCATATTGGTGCCTGTATATTTTACTACTACTAATTTTTACAGCAGAAAGTGTTACACAAAACTCCCAAATGTACATTAATGATAAAATGAGAATTAAAAAATTTTTTTTTATCGAAAATATATATGTGTTGTGTCATGCAGGGGCTTCTGGGAATGTTCTTTTACTGATTCATATTACTATATAATTTGTGCTTGCAAAACCATACACTTGGAAGTATTTTTACAGTAAAATTACATATAAAGCAATGCTAAACCTTTCATGGTTTTTCACAGTAGCCTATATGGTTAACCTAAAGTTAATCAAATAACAGGGTTTTACTGCAGCATTTCTAAAGTTTTTTTTTCTGTAAAAATTTTATAGTTTACAGTTTTACAATTTTGCATTTTAGAGTTTATATAGGTCTTGGATTTTTAATTGTTTATTTTCATAGTTTATTTTCATTTCATTGTTTTTATATTTCCTCTGCTGTCATCTAACACTCACTTAAAATGAATCTTTAAAACACTAACAATCTAATAATTATTTAGTTTATGAAATCTTTAGCAAATCTCAAAATGAATGTTTATTTTTCATACTGTATATTATAGCATTTTTAGCATTTTATTTAGTTAATTTTGAGAAAAATAGTGTAGAATTTTAATATTGCCCTATTTGCCCATTAGTTTAGTTATTGACCATAACTTGAAAATAATTACTGGCTTATCAGTATCAGCCAGAATTGACATATCCCTAATATATTTATTATTTTGTGTTGGGTGATTTTTAAACAAGCTCACTCAGACGGGAAGCTGACTGCATGTTCTTAAGATGTTTTCTCCAGATAGATTCATGGTTCTGGCTCATAAAAGAAGGTAGTTGTGTGTGTGTGTTACTTCAAATGCAGTTTGTCTAGAACCATATGCTTCTCACATCTGGCCTTAAATGAGCACACTGTGGGTGTTATACTTAACATGTTTGTGAGTTAATATCTGGTTTTATACTTGTGCATGATGTCAAAGCTGGCATGAATAACACCGTATCTACATCACGTCCCTGTCTGAGAGGGAATTCTGTTCATATTCACAGTGCTAACGCTTTTATCTTTTTGAATAAAAGATTGCATAATATTACATTTAATCTGAAATAGTATGATATTCTACTATATTTAATAATAAAAATCCAGAAGAATATGTGTGATGGATTTATTTTATATTCTAAATTTGAACATTTTTATGGTGGTTCTTTGAATATCATACAGTGTATTGTGGGTTTTTTTTCCCCAGGAATATTTCAAGCAAAATTACATTAAGTTAAAAAAATGCTAAAATCTTGGAATATGACATGAAAAGTTGATAGTCAGATGTCCTCAGTGAACATAAAGTTGTGTTTTCTGCTAGTGTAAGAGGGACAGAGTTGTGGCAGGGAGGATTACAGATGATTTTGAGTTGTTTTGTCATGGAGGACAATTCACTTCCTCCCTCAGAAACCAGCAGTGCAATGTGTCTGGAAACAATTGGGCTTAAGACCACAGGAGTGCAAAGAATGAAGTGATTTTTTCTTGTTCCTGGTGAATTCATTATGGGGGCTGGTTTTCCAGCTCGAAAACAGGTTGTCTATACAAATTATATACAAAACTGACTTAAAGCAAAGTTTCATAGATCATGTTTGTGAATTTATCATTTTATAGATGTTCACCCTCTGAAGAAACTAGCATGAGTGTTGTTTTCTATGCTTTGTAATGTAATCTAAATCATCCTGTGGGTCCTTTACTACACACACTAGCTGCACTCCAATCCATTGTTTTCTTTGGATGTCCATAGTTTTAATGATTTGTTTTTCCTATTTAACTCTAGGGTCTGAGTGGTAGAGATCCAAAAGAAGATCAGTTGTCAGATCAGTACTGTTCACTACAGGGTAAGTTGAACCGTGAAAGGAAACTCATTTACAAATAGCGCCATTGTTTAAAGCAAAGTATTACAGACTAATCTGTCATTTTAAATATTCTGTAATGTTGGATTTTAAAAAAAAAAATGTTTTGGACAGATGTTTGTTTTCTCAGTCTAGGCCATCTGTTAACATTATCTGTTATTTGCAGTAACACTACCACCAGAGAGAGTAATGGAGACTCCTAAATCTTCGCTTTCTTCTCCTGAAAATGAAAGACAGCATCCACTCAAAGATTCATTTAGGAGAAATGGGAAAAATGATGTAAGTTTTTGTCATAGATAACTACATATGAAACAATGAATATTGTACCTATTGTGAAACTCCAAAGATGACCAACCTGACATACTGTTCAAAAATCTGCTCAAAATCTTTTATTAATAAACATGTTATTATGTTAATTCAAAAATGATTCAATTTTTCTGTTGATATCAGGGCAAGGGGTGTAATGTGTCTGTCATGGATGAAAATCATCAAGAGTGGATGATCACATTGTATGATTTGGACAGCAATGGGAAAATAACCAGAGAGGTAAATTTCAGTATTGACAGAGGACCTACCATCTCATTAAAGTGATCTTTTAGCCATTGGTGAGTTTCTCTCATCGTGTTTGTTGCAGAATATGTTGAGCCTGATGCAGACGATCTGTGAGGTGGTCGAGGCATCAGTCAAACAGCTGGTGCTTAGCAATGGCACAACCCTGCGTGTGAAGCTGAGTGTCACTCCATTAACCAGCAGAAAAGGCAACAGAAAAGGTGAAGACCGAACCTATCTTTAAAAAACAAATGGTCTCATATGCTGTTTGATCAATCTCCTGAGATAATCATGATATAATGCAGTGTTACTCACATTTGACTTTTGTCCTTCTTGAGAATGGGATGCTGGGATGTCTCTGAATGAGCGGGATCAAATAGAGGATCCAGTACGATGTGCAGAGAGCCCTCATTCTCAAATCAGGTGATTTTTAGTATTGCATATATGAATGAATCAAAAGTTATTCTTGAGAAATATTTATACAGGAAATGAATGCCAACAAAATTAGAATTATTTACCTAGTGGAACAAAATGATAACAAAATGGAATAAAATTATAGTAACAGTAATTATACCAGTGTTATTTTAGTATTATATATACTAATATAGTATTTATGAATATTTGTAGCTTTTACTTTTATATTTTCAGTTTTAATTTTGATCAAGTTTTTATAATTTTAATGTGCTTTTGTAATTAGCTTTTATTTTAGTTTTCAGTTTTAGTTTTAGTAATTTATACTTCAGCTTTTAACACTAGTACTCTCTATTCTATTTATATTTTATCAACTTGTTTTTCTTTTTGTTCATTTAAAAATGACACCCTCTAACACTAATGTTCTCTATTCTTTTTTCTATTCTATCTACTTGTTTTCTTTTTATTTATTATAAAAAAATAAACTTGCTACGTGTGCGTTAGACTAACCGAGACTTGTCACATTATTTATATATACACTTGCATATTATTACTCTTTTTTTTCTCATTTAGAAGTCGCTTTGGATAAAAGCGTCTGCTAAATGACTAAATGCAAATATAACTTGGTATTTGGCAAGGCAACATTTCTAATTTTCTGAGTTTTGCCTCTTATTTTACTATTTCATTTTAAGCTTAATTTAAATTAATGAAAGAATTTTTGATAGTTTTAGTTAACAATAACAACACTATTACCAACACAATATTCAATAATACTGTATTATTTTGTTTGTCAGACAGCTGAACTCGGATCAGTTGGGTGTTACAGAGAGGAAGCAGTACCCCGTAGATGAAAACACAGAACGTAGGAACCACTATCTAGATCTGGCTGGAATTGAAAACTACACCTCTCGATTTGAAGGTGATAGCTTAATATTTATTCTCTGAACTTCAGCAAGCCAGTGAAAATTGCTGAGTTCAGTTTTATGAAAGCCAGTTTTATTCAGTTTATTCTGTTCTAATTCCAGAAGATTCTAGATGTTTAGCTTTCTTAAATATGATTTATTCTACTATCAAAGCTCCAGAAACATGCGCTGAGGAGCAGCCTCAGGAGAGCTCTTCCCGCAACCATCATCGTCGCTCTCAACCCGAGACCTGCAACCCTGTGGAGTCATCTGGAAAATCCATTCCTTTCCTCAGGTCACTCCGCAACCGCAGCAAGTCTGTAGGTTATAGTGGAGCCACAACCAAACCCAGCAAGCTCCATGGGCATCACCCTATGACCTGGTGCCATCCATCCCAACAGCAGCACAGCTCCAGCAAACGCATCCGTGCCCGAGCCCGTGAGACTGCATCACCTTCCAGAAGCAACCATGACAGAGAATTACAGCCCGGGCCAGCTGTTCCTCCTGGGGGTTTCATCCCCCTTCCTCAAAGACACGAACACCATCATCACCATGAGCACCACCATCACCACCATCATCACCATTACCACCCTGCATAAGAGTTTTGAAAAACTCCTGAATGACTAACCGAGTAGCAAACTCATTTATTTTTTCTGTAAAAACAAACATGCAGGTGGTTCATCTGCCAAACACACACAGCTTGATCATTTCTGTATTAAAAGGGACTGAACCACTCTTTTTTCGATGATATGAGAACTGCACCTGCACAAAAATATAATCTCAGTCAAGTAGAATGAGCCTGCATTCATTATCTTGGTGTGCAGCTCCTCCATGTGGTTATAAATGGAATAGTCCAAACTTGTTTCATCCCTAGAATATAAAGTGCATGTGGTGGACTTTCCTTTTTGGTTTGGAAAATGTATCATTTTAGTATATGCTTATTTCTTAAAAGGTTGATTGGAATTTTTGCGTTTGCGAGGTGCAACACACTTTTTTTCCTCAGGAATTTGCTTGCTAGACTATGCAGATGTAACCACTCCTATTGTATGTTAGTACATATATCAATATTCCCATTAATGTAGTTTTAAGTCAGCGTGCTTATATTCATAGGCTGCAGTCAGTGTTTTTTTTTTAAACCAAAGGTAGTCTTTACAACCATATTGCATGTTTATGTTCTGAATAGGGCTGCTAATATTATATTAATTATATTAGAAAATGCCTTGTTTTATTGCTGACATCATGGTTAAAACAACAAACATAATGTACCAAGCTAAATAAAATATTAAATTAATACAAAATGCACTTTTATGGAGCTGTATGGTGAGACAATCAATTGAACTTTTTTTTTTTTAGTTTAAATGTTCCATCCTCCATCCTAATAATAAAATAAATAAATAAAACAAATATATGTATATATATATAATATATATTTCAATGCATTTGCATTCACTTGCAAAACTTCTGTGTTCTCTCGCTCAAGAAAAAAGTAAAAAAAATTGTTCCCCTGAAAATTCCCCTTTGCTTTCCCTCGAGAAACACTGTTTACGTGCAAAAAGTTTCGTTCTTTCACAAAACTATTTTAACCCCTGAGAACCCCTGATTTTCTTTCCACCTGATATTATTTCCATCACGAAAGTTCTGACCATGAAAATGTTTCTTTTCAGTACACTTTTGCAAGCAAGTGTACTGAAAATATGTTTCTTTTCTTTTTTGAAAATATATCCTATTTACAACGCACTTAGTCAGATGACTTAATTTAACACAATTCTCAAAGGCTAACCCAGAAAATACCAGATTTTTCCTACATCCACAGAATGTAACCATTGCTGGTCACAGGTAAGAGTCTTCTATTTTCTTTCCAGCCGTCCAAAATCTAATTGCTGTTTAACCTCTGCCTGTTAGTCATGAGAGTATGAGACAGCTGCTTCTATAAATAACTAACCCCCTCTCGACTACCTCCCTCCTCACGCTCTTGATCAGCACTCTTCTGTTCTTGGGTTGACGCACATGTATATGTTGGTTGAAAGAGAGCAGAAGAAACACTCCATATCTCCTAAAGGCTGACAGCTCTAAGAAGATTCCTTGATCTTGGGAGCTGACAAACACGGCCATGAAGAGCTTGAAGTTCCTAGCAGCCGAGGGCTTCGTTCAAACCGGCCCAAATGCGTGTAAGAACCTTCACTGCTTGTCTTACAATCTCTACCCAATCCTCTTCAAAGCCAGCTATCTGTGTGAGGAGGCCACAATGCTCCACGACTTGGTCCAGACGTGGCCTCTGACAGAGCTCAGCTTGCGCAAACTATTAGGCAGGACAGTGGACTGTCCAGACGATCTCACGTCCCGCACCTGCAGGCTCTGTCTGGAGGCCATTCTCTCAGGTCTGAGGGACTATGTGATTCAAGCTCCAAGCACGTATGCAAAAATGTTACGTGTGGTGGATCTAATCGGTCTGCAAGACATAGAAAACCAGGTCTGTCCCTGTAGACGGACTCTTGGCCGTTGGGCAAGAACTGAACTGCTTACCCGCATGTGCTACGAGACTATGGTGTCCATGCAGGCCGGCCAAGCAGCACCATCAGCGTTTGATGTGGAGGTAGATGTGCGCTTGGATGCATTTGTTACTGGACGGAACTATGAGGTGGTGGCTCAGGCTCTGTTGCTGCGCAGACACTGCCCATTAAAACTGAACTTCGTAGGTCTGCGTGTGGACTCGCTGAGCCTCAGGAACCTCTTTTACCTTCTGAAGCTGGTGGAATCACATGGCCTGCAGAAGCTGGAAGTGGTGCACAATGTACATCTGGAGGCTCCACACATTGAGGTACTGCTCTCTCAGCTGAAGTTCCCACAGCTGCGCTCGCTCACGTTTCCTGCACAGGCTTTGAATGTACACAGATTTGGTCTGGAGGATGAGGGACTCATGGGAGTTCTGGGTGAGCTGATGAGCAAACTGACTGAACTGAGAGAGCTCTATCTGGGGTTCTCCACACTTACAGGTCATCTGAGGAAACTGCTGAGGTAAAGACTATACACCATAATGTGACCACAGTTGCCATTTAAACTCCTACACATTTTTCATTCATATTTCATCATTTGTGAAATATTAACACAATTTATTAAATTTAAAATAACTTTTCTGTTTTGATATATGTTACCCTGGATCACAAAACCAGTCATAAGTAGCACGGGTATATTTAGTCAACAATACGTTGTATGGCTCAGAATTGTCAAAAATCATTAGGATGTCAAATAAAGATCAAGTTCCATGAAGATATTTTGTAAATTTCCTACCGAAAATGTCAAAACTTAATTTTTGATTAGTAATATGCATTGCTAAGGACTTCATTTGAAAAACTTTAAAGGCGATTTTTTCAATATTTTGATTTTATTGCACCTTCAGATTGCAAATTTTCAAATAGTTATATCCCGGCCAAATATTGTCCTTACAAACCATACATCATCTGAAAGCTTATTTATTCAGCTTTGAGATGATGTATAAATCTCAATTAAAAAAAATTGACCCTTATGACTGGTTTTGTGGTTCAGGGTCACATATTTTAAAATTTAATTTATTGCTGTGATATGGCAAAGCTGAATTTTGGAACTCCAGTCTTCAGTGTTACATCATCCTTAAGAAATCATTCTAATATGCTGATTTGGTGCTCAAGATACATTTCTTATTATCATGGTTGAAAACAGTGCTGCTTAATATTTTTTTGGAAACCATGATAGACATTTTTTACTGACCCCAGCCTTTTGGGTGGTAGTTACCATAAGGTATCTTTTTAATTTAAAAATAAGATCTGACACCCTTATTTGACGGTTTTACAGTCTAATCAACTGTTTAATCAACTGTTTAACTGTTTCTAGCATGTTGTTGTTGTTTGGATGGCTCTCTGTTTGTTGTGTGACTGCTAGACTGCAGACAGCTGTCCCATTGCAAACCTGAAGTAGGCCAGGACATGACTCTGGCAACACAATATGTTCTATACTGACTGTAAATAGCAGCACACGTGTCTTATAACAGTCAAAACATCACGTCTCATAGGTGTATATTAACAGTGATTTATGGTACCAAAACAAAATCTGACCCATAAGATATTAATTCACCCCAGAAGGAGATGTAGCATGTTAAATAATACATTATTTGACATGCTACATCTCCTTCTGGGGTGAATTAATATCTTATGGGTCACATTTTGTTTTGGTACCTGAGACTTCTAATGGATTGTGAAGTTTGCTATAAATTTCCTGTTGTATCCAATAGATTTGTACTATATATGCACTACTGTTAAATTTTGAAGTCAGTGATTTATTTAATTTATTTATTACAAAATAATGCTTCTTTTCAGCAAGGATGCATTACATTGATAAAAAGTGACAGTAAAGACATTTATAATGTAAGATTTCAAATAAATAAACATCAAAGAGGAAAAAAAATCATTGATAATGGAAATATAAAGAAATGTTTTTTTTTTAAGCAGCAAGTCATTATATTTAGAATGATTCCTGAAGGATCATGTGACAGCTTTTGCATCACAGTAATAAATTACATTTTAAAAATATTAAAATAGAAAAGAGTTAATTTCAATTTTACAATTTTACAATATTACAATTTTACTGTTTTTTGATCAAATAAATGCAGGCTTGGTTAGTATGAGACTTCTAGATGTAGAGTTGCAAAAAAGTGTATTGCCCAGTGAATCACTCAATTTGAGATCCCAGTGCTGCATTCTATCAAATTTAGTTTATTATTATTATTTTTTTAAATATTAATATACATAATATTATACAAGATTAATATGTTACCAACATGTTAACTGAATTTAGTGTAAATTGCACTGTTGCAGTTTGATGCTTAATCTTGAGATCATTCCTAACCACTTGTTTTGAATAACTCTAATCCGTTTGATTTGCCAGTCCACTGAACACTCCACTGCAGTGCATTGAGTTAGCGAACTGCAGTCTTAATGCAGTGGACATGGCCTACTTCGCCAACAGCCTGCACAGTGAGCACATAGTAAAGCTGGACCTGAGCGGTCATGAGGTAGCCGACCTCTTCCCCAACACCTTCCGGAAGCTTCTGCATCGCTGTTGTGCCACACTCACTAGTCTGTGTCTGGAGGAGTGTGGACTGGATGATGATAAACTGGATCTGCTCAGCCAAGCACTGACACCCTGTCATGGGCTACAGGAACTGAAGATCCTGGGTAATCCACTGAGCACAGCTGCGCTGCGCCATCTTTTCAATATGCTGGCTCTGGGTTTTCCTGCATTGAGGTACAGTAAAACCATGTGTTCAGTGATATCTATTTGGTTGTTTTTCTTGTAATTTGATTGTATTACATTGTCTCAGATATGTTGAGCTGCCTGTCCCTCGTGACTGTTATCCTGAAGGTGTGACCTATCCACTGGATGATAGGACGCTGATAAATTATGACACGGAGAAGTTCCAACAAGCCAAGACCGAACTTGGTGGCATCTTAGCGAGGGAGGGAAAAGGACATATAGAAGTCTGCACGCCATTATTTGGAGCCTATGATCCTGACATCAATGAGACAAGCAATGAGCTGGGAGTCTCCATGCTGCACTCCTTCAACAGTGTCATAGGAAACTTCATTGACACAGTCAACAGTGTTACCCAACGGAGAGAGCAAAGAATGATGGAGTGAGAGTGCTAAAAATTCACTTTTGCCATCCCAGGAATAAAATTAAAATATATTCAAATAGAAAAGTTCTTTTAAATTGAACTTAAATTACTGTCACAGTATTTGATCAAATAAATGCAGCCTTGAGCAATTGAAAATAAAAATCTTACTAACTCCAAACTTAGGAGGAAATAATGCAATAATAGATGATTAATATTTACTCTATAAAGCATTTAAAATAATGCATAACATATACTTATTTGTAAAGCATTAATAACACGACTTGTACTGAGTATTTCAGTACCAGTATTGGTATCACTGACATGTTCATAAAACCTGAATGCCATTACATATTTAAAATACTCTTTACATTTTTTCTACATAAATTTAAAGAGTGACTTTAGTGAATCCACAGCACATGTGAAGGAAATAATGCATAGGCATGTAATTGTGTAATAATGTATAATAAGGCGTGCAATAAAGAACTCAAAGTATTTACAGTTGTAAATGCATAACAGGATTTATTTGTGTGATTGTACTTTTGTAACTTTTGATGAATAGTGAACACTGTTTAAGGTAAACTGTAGTTATGAAATTTTTCTTATGTCTTGTAAAATATGTTAGTCACTTTATATATACACTGTATAGTGTGCATTTATTGTTTTTATCTGTATTTAAACAAATGTCCTTATCTTTGGAGTCTACTGTAACCCCATTAAACAGTCTTTGAAAGATTCATTGACTGTACAAAACTGTCATGACTTTTTTCCATTTAAAGGGGGGAAAAAAACAAGCACGTGAAGAGTTATGTCAGAAAGGAAATTTTAATAAGTATAGGGACTCGTCACATAATACATTTTCTCTTAAATACAAGACACCAGACATCACACCAAAGAGGAGCTTCAGTCTCTTCACACTCATCTTATTTCTTTGCCCACTCCTCCTTTTCCTTCCTTTCACGAATAACCTCCTCCAGATAGGGCTCAAGGTAACGCACATCCTACAAAGAAAAATATTAATTGTGAAAAACATTTGAAGCAGAGGCTTAAATAGATGTACATTAACAAACACATACGTCAATACCCCATAAATTATCTTTCATGTATTTTCCAAACCCAGGTGAATAAAATACAGAAAAATGTGCAAACACACAAATATTTCATTCAAGACACTTCCTATTCACTTTTATTATATGAAAAATAGCGGCATGCATACTTTTCCAACTATCTATGTTTGTACTCCATGACAAAACATGGGAATTTTTTTTCAGTCAATTGATCACTTAAAATATGAAATTCTCATAAAATAAATATTTGATGTTAAAAAACTGGAACACTGTCTAAAAATCTTTGGGTCATAAAAATATATACTTATGCACACTACACTGAAAGAAAAAGCAGCTAAAATTAGAATACATTCAGCTGACATGCTTTCTCACCTCCTCATATTTAGTCCACTGATCCTTGGGAAGAACCTGTTGTTTCATTGAAAGATCCAGAGCTCTCTTGAGACGGAACATTCTGTCATTGTAAACTTGTTCTGGGAGCCGACGAACGGCTTCTTTCACATCACTGTCCTCATGGATGGTATCATCCCGCATCAAGCCTACATGACATGTAATGAGACAGACATTGGTAGATTTGTAAATTGTTTTCAATGTAAATCTCACTCCATGAAGGTCACAAGTTCTAAACAACGCTTTGTCTGCATGGCAAAGAGAAAGCACTGCTTACCAATTTTGTTGAAACCGCATGCATTGTAGTACCACTTCCTGAAGCCCACCAAGAGCCTGCTGGTTGCAGCTGTACAGGGACAGGACATAACATCCAAAATTAGAGATAAGTAACGAGGCAAGTATTCTGAAATGTCAGTGAGTGTCATCTTAAAGCAACCTGACTTAAATGTATGCTGTGGTTAACGGATCTGGAACTTATGACAGGTGGAATAGCAGAATTATTATAGCAGAAAAATCACTGATGAAAATATCACAGCTGACATGAGATTCAGTTAACCGCCTGTACTCCCGGTTAACCATCAATGACTGAATCACGGAGCATTTCATTCTTCCTAAAGCATCGTTTACAATAATTAGTACATAAATGGACAGTTACGTGGGGACGGAAACAAGAGCATAGTCATATTTTGAGTGGTAACGTACAGCCCGCTGGCGCAGACGGGGACACACAGTAGAGGACATCAGTGCTTTACATTACAAAACTAACAACCTCGACAATAAACGGCCATTCGAATAGCACAGAAATCAGACAAGTGGTAAAATAACTCCTTAAAATGATAGCAACAAATTCATACGCTCGCAATTTTCCAAAACGCTCACACAAATAACAACATTTTACCTGGTGCCCTCGACGCCATTTCTGTTCACTGGGAAAGTCGCACAGGATTGTGGGATACGTGACGTCTCGTCCGGTGATTACGCAATCAGCTTTTCTCAGCATGCGTGGGGTCATTGGCTGTCACAATTTATTATTTTTTTTTTTTTTAGAAAGATTTAAAGTTTTCCATATTCCAGGTCTGACAGGCCCAAATGAAATTAAAGTTACTTCCTATGCTTTTTTTTTTTAAATCTGAGATTAATAACTAATACACAAAAAATTAAAAAAAAGAAAGACTGGGGGGTTGAATCTGAATTTTACAGCTTTTCGCTTGAAAAATGTGTGGCAATATTTGGTTTTAGATCTAGACCTGTATAATTTGACTTACACAAGTACACCAAGGGTCATTTTCAACCTCCTATTAAAATGGAGTATATCATCACAGGACAAAAGATGAACTGGTGCTATAGCCAATTTAACTTTGCAATGGTTATTTATAAAATTATGTTCATACAACCCAACTATTAAACATAATTCCATTTATTCTGTACATTTACAACGTTTTCTGAAATCTTTCAAAGTCTTCAAGAGTGGCTAATGCTACTTCTGAGCAGAAGACATCATCAGGCAAGAACACCAAGCGATCCAAGGAGATGTAGTTGGGTTGAGATGGTTGGTACTGAGCCCGGCCTAAGTACTCTAGAAACAAGTGTCGCTCCCGGATGCGAAGGAATTTGGCATTAAGGACCTTTGTGAAAGTCAAAAAAAAAAAAAAAAAATTAGCATGTTGCATAGTACCAAGTAAACTCGCATATTACACTGCATGGTAAATTTAGATTTAACATTTAATACACGAGTTATTTCTCTTATCTGATAGAAGAGAAATACTATGCAAAGTTCCTCAGTTAAATGATTCTATCTGTACATACAATCACAACTCCAAATTTATAAATAAACTCTAAACTGCATTTGCATTCATAGGGCTTCAAACCAAACCATTATGAAAGGACTAAATAATATGTACCTGTGGGAACTTTGCAATAAGCGAGTGTGGAACATCCATGGTGTTGTGAACAAAGTCAAATATTTGGGTGAGTTTTCTTTTATTGGCTATTAGAACTTTAGGAACTGTGGTCACAATATGCTGGATTTCATTTCCACGAAATCCAAACTCCTGTTCACAAACCTGGATGAGAGAAATATATGAATTCCTGTCACATTTAATATCACAATAAAAAATATAAATATATATAATGAAGAAAAAACAAATCAACAAAGTGTCAGACCTTTAGATTCTCTTTAACTGGCTCTAAACTGCCACAAAGTAGTTTTGGTAGGCGAGTCACAACATCTCGGATCTAAAGCAAAAATCATGACAACAACACTAAAGGCCAGTATGAAAATCAGGTAAAAACCACTTCATTATTGGATTAAACAAACAAACAAACAAAAAATATTTATAAGAATATAAGGAGTGATTCTTTTTTGTTCTATAAAATAATATATGTAATTCCACTTCACCTTCTCAGCACTGAGTCCCAACTGCTTCTGAAAAAATCCAAGCCGGTTGTCGAGCCTCTCAACACTGAAGTTAAGCAGGTATGGAGCTTTGCTCACCATAGCAGCCACAGACTGCTTACTGAACTTCTTTGATTTCAAGTAGGACACCCTTAAAATGAACAGACATAAGAGATAAGGTAACCTTTAGAAGAAAATGTCACATTACTTAAAGGATTAAAATGATACCCGTGAAGCATCCTGAGAGAAGTTTCAATGCAAAGATCACATCTTTCTAAAAGCTGCTAATTAGTTTGTAAATGTTTTACACTACAGTGTATTTTATATATGCATATATTCTCTTTCTGACCTGGCTTCAAGGTTGTCCAGGCTTTCTGTGAGGATGAAGGGGTTCTTGGTGAGCAGTTGGCCCAGTTTAGACTCTTCAACTCCCAGATCTTTGAGGAAGAGTAGTCTGGGTGCAACATCGGCATGGAAGTCAAGTCTAACCAGCATGGAACCAACATTGGGTCTCTGTTCTAGTTTCCAGAGGTTGACACCTGGAAAATGACCAAAAGATTAGACAAATCTAGAATAATCCAACATAACTTTCTTAAGATATGAGACACACCAAGCTGAACCAGTTTGCTGAGAGTTTCTGATTTATCCACATAAGGTCTGAGTGTGGAAGATTCTGGCGGAAGGGCAGAAGGTACTTGGATCTGGACTGCTTCCTCCTCGCTGATTTCCTGAAGCGGTGAAGGATGCACAGCTGGATCCAAATCTACAGAAAACAAGACAGATGATGAGCATGACAATTCAATCAGGGATTCACAAGCAAGTAGCTATAATACACGCCTTTACTTACCTATTCGATGCACGTCAGAATTTAATGGCACAACCTCTTTCTGCGCAAGATCAATCTTATTATAGACATCTGGCGAAGCAGCTTGGTGGTCCGTGAAGTGTCTCCATGAGAGTGTGTGTCTGGTGCTGTGCTGCAGCAGTGTGAGATGTGAGCGCTGATGCAGTGCGCGTGTCGACTGCTGGAGAGCTGCAGATAAAGGCCTCGAGAGCAACAAACTCACACACCGCTGACAAACATACATGACGACTCACAAGAGTTTTCCTGGGTGGAATAACATACAACAACAGTGCGTTTTGATGTTAATTCTTATTATGTGTTATTGTGAAAATACATTATTTTGATTTAGTAACTAATATACATTTCTATACAAACTTAATGTAACTGAGAGTATTGACTCCATTCAATGTCATTAGAGCAGTAACATTATTATATCTTCTATACAAGGCGCAAACGGGAGAAAAGATTCAGTTTGTATCACAGCGTTACTATATATCTAGACATTAGCTGACATCTTTTAAAAATATGATATTACCTGTTCTCGGTAGAAGCATCCAAAACTGCTGCCAGTTCGCGTGTTGTTTCCAGGCTTCTTCGCTGGTGATGAGCAATACACTGGGTCTCAGCGCCCCCTAACGCACGTATGAATAATTGCATAATCAATTCAGTCAAGGACAAAAGGATTTATTAATTACTTTTTATTACAAAAATTACATAACACGGCTGTATCAAGTCAGAGCTAAAGGCAAATAACGTAATGTGTAAGAACATTAATTTCAGTTGTTTTTATTCCAATATGAATAAAACAAGCAGAATGCGAGGCATTTAAATACGGCACTATAACAGATTGTTTAATTATTGTGATATACAAAACATACAGTTGTCACAGGTAACGTCGAGAAAACCAAAGACCTATGGACTGTTTTAAAAAGTGCTTGCACAATTACAAAAATCATCTTTACAGCAAATGGCACGACATTATTTTAACAAATGTATATCACAGTATATAACATTTTATGTTATATGCTTGTCTGGCTGACAAGCAAAACTAAAGCTGCTTTTGGGTAAATGTTCACAACACTCAAGCTCAGGGAGAATTTAAGGAAATAGTGTTGTTACAGTAGTAGATTTTTGAAAAAATCAAATAAAACAAAAACAACACGCTGTAGGCCAATACTTCAATAAATATATATTTTTTAAACATACAAACTATGAAATTTTATTTTATCTTTGGAGCAGCTAAAATGTTACTCTTTTATGTTTAAACAAAGAAAATACTTTCATGAAAGTAAACATGTATGTTGCATGTCAACATGTAATTCAAAGCATGCAAAACAACAGGAACCATTAAATAATGAAACAGATGCATCTGAAAACGTGATTAAAGAGAACAAACTGAAGGCTCAAAGCCTTTGAAAGTGAGCACAAGCGAATGGAGTGGAAACAACTGTGCAATTTCACTTCAATGATCGCAATTAGATTGTACTTTCCTATGAAAACCTACCACCATTCAGACCATTTGTTTTCTAAGATAAGCATTTCTGTAAGTTTGAGAACAAAACATTATATTTTTAACCTCAACTAGGTCAGAACAGTTCAGAACCATTTAGTTTTTAGTCCAATGTGCATGCTTGTATCGAGAAACTGCTAAAAGAAGCACTTTTTTGACATTATAAAAGTCTTTTTTTTGCATGTGAGACGGAGCGCACATGTAGTATGCATGAAAATGCACATGCACAGAAATACATAACACATTATATACAAACAAAACTATTAAAAACAATAAAATCTGCCAGTGTTGACCATAAAAAGTCTATATAATGTGAAATCTGGGGCCAGGGGTGGCGATGATGTCACTGTAGGGCTCGTCCTGCCTGAGCTCCACTGCCTGCTGTTTCTTCAGCACGAGAAAGCTGTAGAACTTAGCAGCTGCTTGTTTCTTGTTGTTGCTTCTGCACAGATCCAGCAAGCTGATCGATTCTGCTCCGGTCTTAGCAATGACTCTCTGTGGAAAGTAAGAGGAAGCAGTTGAAGGTATTTATGGATAGAAAACCATTTTATGGTTAACCTGAATAGATCTCATTTATCAAGAATTTATATGAATATATTATTCTAATTTATAATAGAATTTATATTTATATGAAGTGTATGTTCAAACCTGTAAACCGTGCAGCATCTGCTGCGTCCTCTTGTTCCACCTTCTCTCCTCCTGATCCTGGTCTCCGCTTTGACCTTCCTCCTCCTTTTAAACACAAATTCAGAATGAACTGAGTGGCTCGATCTGACGGGAATCAAGTGCAACCAGTGCTCAGATGGTCACATGCCTCATATGATAAATTATAATAACTGATCAATTAAAAATCCAAATGCAAATCATAAACATACAGGAATAGCACAATTAAAAATGTTACACAAAACTGGGCATTTAAAAATGAAGTTGGGCATAAACAGCTGTACTGTTATGATGCTTAGTGCTGAAACGTTATTCTAATTTAGCTCCTTGATCCTAATTTGTGGTTGTTAAAGCCTCTTCACCTCCTCCTCCTCATCATCATCCTTCTTCTCTTTGCTCTTCTCTCCTATCAGGTCGAATTCAGGGATGAGCTGTGAGATGTTGCCCGGTTCCTCAGGTGGAAGGTCCACCTGCTGCATGTTCACGTGCCGTGCGGACACAATAGAGGAACGATCATCCTCCAGCATCTGTGAGAAAACAAGCGAGAGCACAGAATTAAAAAAGCACAAACAGTGGGGTCAAAAAATCCACACTAAAAATCTGTAATTTAAAATCTCACAGGTAAGGCAGGCTCTGTGTCCTGAGCTTTGCGCTTTTGTCCACGGGGTCCAGATGGAGGAGGCATGATTGATTCATCAAGGGTCGTGCGACTGCCCTCCAGGGCTGAAGCCTGCAGAACACTCGGCTCCTCCAGGATGGTCTGGTCTGCAAAAAGCCAAACATGGGCTTTTGTGATAAACTACTGAACTACTGTTAAAAATCTTAGTGTCCTCAAATTTTTATCATGCGCCTTGTGATCTAAATAGTAGTTAGCCATATGAATCAGCCTCTTTTACCAATGATGTCTCGTTGCTGAGACAGGGCCTCTTCTCGTGGTACCTCAGGGTTCTCCAGGTCTTTGAGGAACTCATCTAAGCTGTCTGCTTCTCCACCCTTTCTTCTCTTCCTCAGTTCATCGGGCACCAGAGGGGTCAGGCAGCGTGTGAACATCTGCACAGAGAGATAGAGCTGGTCTTAGGACAGATGATACTAGAGAAGATTTCTAATAAACTTGCTGTATAAATTTGTGTAGCAATTCAATGGGAAACAACATTGTTTAATGGCAAGACTACAAAAAACTCTCAAAATAAGTTGTTTTATTAGATTTCTGTTTATAAATAGGGCCAAATCCAAGGCCACTTATGTATTTTGTTGCACTAAAGCCTGTATTAATATCTCACAGCTTGTTCCAGAGATCTGTCCTGACCTTGAGCAGTCTGCTGTTCCAGAGGGGCTGAGCTGGCAGAGAGAAGAGCTTCTCCACTCCTCCTGTTTCCTTCCACATCATCAGCTTCTTGGTAGGGGGAGCCAGATCCAGAGTGGTGACAATGTCGGAGTAGTCGCTCAGCTGGGCACGGATGGTCTTACTGTCCAGCTCCTTCACACTGTCCACAATCAGCTTCCTCTTTCTTTTTGCTTTGGTTTCCTTCACTAATAATATATTAAGAGTATGGTTTGATGACAAGTTAACTAAACATGTTTAGGTGCACTGGCATAAAGGGAAAGTTCACCTAAAAATGAAAATTCTGTCATCATTTACTCATCCTCAAAACATTTCAAACATGTACTGTATGATTTTCTTTCTTCTGTGGAGCACAAAAGAAAATATTTTGAAGAATGTTGGCAACTAAACAGTTTCAGTTCCCATTGACTTCCATTGTATGGTAAGCAAATACAATGGAAGTCAATGGAAACTGAAACTGTTTGGTTATCAATATTCTTTAAAATATTTTCTTTTATTAAGCAGAATAAAGAAATACATACAATTTTGGATGCCAGGAGGGCGAATAAATTATGACAAAATTTTCTTTTTTGGTTGGAAGTTTTTGAATGCAGAACATTTATATATATTTTTTTTTCAGATTTATACTTGTCCTGCCAATTTTTATATCCGTCCTGCCTATATCCATTTGTTAAGTTTCTTTTGTTAATAAACATGTACATACTTTTACATTTTACTCCATCAACATATTATGTATGCCAGAAACAGTTTCATAAACAAAAACAGAACAAAAAAACAAATCTTACAAAAACTAAATTTAATAGGATAATGTGCAATAACAGACTGAAATTATATGGCTATTATAACTATAAAATAACTCCATGACAGCTAAACATTCATCAGTAATTGTTGGAAAACAATGATCACTTGTTTATCGTTTTAAATATAATTAATTAATCATAATTATAATTGTTTATATAATTAATATGATAATGAATAATTATAAAATACA
>JAFVLL020003993.1:28538-61875 GCA_021397915.2 Tor tambroides
CATCTGACAAAAAGATCTAAAAACACTGAAGCAGCAGACTTTGTAAAAATGAATATTTGTGTCATTCTCAAAACTTTTGGCCACGGCTGTACATTGGACTCGACAAAGCGACCGTTGAAAATCATTAGAAATTTGTGTCAGCACGTCATAAATAGAACGCGGCAGCAGTTTACTGTCTGGGATTTGCCGCGCTGCTTCCAGTGTAGACAGCATCTCTGATTATAATGAGTTCTATTGTACTTTGTCGCGCCGCACGGGTCTGGTGTAGACACGTTCCTTTTTAAATTTTGGCTTTTAAAAAGCTTCAGAACCGGTTGAATGAGTGAGAGACTCATTCATAAAGATAAATAGCCTATATGAATTAAAACTAAATAAATTGCATTAAAATGATTCAAATAAATTGAAAATAGATTTAAATAAATACATAAAATGCGTTTACAGTACTATAGTGAGTAACGTTAACTAAATAATGTAATAATGTAACTGAATATTTTCCAAATAATATTTTACATTAATTTTC
Organism: Tor tambroides; assembly: GCA_021397915.2. Classification (NCBI taxonomy): domain Eukaryota; kingdom Metazoa; phylum Chordata; class Actinopteri; order Cypriniformes; family Cyprinidae; genus Tor; species Tor tambroides. The sequence continues at coordinate 29,059 of JAFVLL020003993.1, forward strand.
TCAGTATAAAAATAGGACTTTTATATAAATGTATAGCTATCTTTTAAATTTTAGTATGAGGACCCTTGCATGAGGATGGTCCATGGCCTCTAAAAGGTTGAAAACCCAGCTGACATGAAGAACAAAACACTGACAAGGAGGAGGAGAAGGAGGATTGCCCAGATGCCAGACAGATCACAAATCATAGATATTTTATTGCTGCTCTTTTTGAATGTTTAACCTCTGTCCAATGTGTCATGATAGGCCTGTAGATATTTACATTAACTGTTTTAAAGTGAACTATCTTATTTTTTTTTTCTATACCATCTTGGTTTAATATTCAAGGCCAAAAGGAGTATTTGGGAAACTTGTTTGGAAGCAGTCAGTATTTCATTTTTTGGTGCCACTAGTGTGAATGTGTATGTTTGCTGCTTCTCATGCTACAGGAGCTGCTCACAGTTTTTAGAGTTCAGCACACTGCTGTGACATCATAGTGGAGATTCTGTTCTGGCAGCTCTAAACTGCTGACTTCTGACCCTTGTCTTCTGTTGGTGTGTTAGGAGTGAAAAGAACAAAAGCTACTTTCGTGACTTTCTGTGGATATTGACGACAAATACTGAATTCACTTGCAGCACTCATTGTCCACAATGGCACTGTTTAGCAGTGTATTTAGGCAACTTTTTGACCATTTTGCTCACTTCTTGCGCAGAAGGGAGACATGTCAGTGGGCACAGCAGTGTGCAGCACAAGAATGGGCCCTGGAAAGAGAGGTGAATAAGGGAGGAAGTCATAAAGACGAGGCTGAAAAAGAAAGACAGACTCTTAGCCTTGAAAAGAAAAAAAGAGAGCCTGCCAAATTCAGAGAGATGCAGAGTCTACAAAAGTTGATGGAGGGAGGAAGTGAGCATAGAGAAGCTGCAGAAAAGCAAAAGAAGGAGAGAAAACTGAATGAACAAAAGGCCACTGAGAAAACTCCTCTTCTTGTGGAGGTCAAACCTCAGCAAACTCTAGTCAGTCCTCCTGTGAAATCTTCCTTCTTAAAGCCAATAGAGGGAGAACTTCCAGTGCTTTCAAGTGTCTCTGAACACCTCACTGCTAGCTTCAACCCCCTGCCTCCAGTGACAAAGCTGCCCAAGTATCTTCAAAAACTCATCTCCTGCACCTGAGAAAGTGTCCCTGTCATGTTCTCCTCTTCAAGTGGATCCTCCCAAACCGTTGAGGGTTCCTCCACGGCCCACTCCAGCACCTGATGAACGCCCCCCTCCGACGCTCCCAAGTGAGTCCTCCCAAAAAACTGGTGGTTCCTCAAAGCTCCACTCCTGCACCTGATGAAGCTGTTGATCTGCAACGTTCTTCAACTCAAGGGTGTCCTCCCAGCCTAGTGGAGCCTCAGCAGTCCACTTCTTCCCTGGTTGAGCCGCCTCCACAACTCATGCTCATTGACATAGAAGATGAGGAGAACGAGTATGTGGAGTACACAGGGAAGACCATCTGGGCCTGTGACTTACTCAAGTCTGAAAGCCCCCGACCGGTGGAGGCTGAAATGAAACCAAGAAAAATGGTTGCTTGGTTGGAGAGTGACAGCGAGGTGCTGGAGGAAGTGTGGGCGAGTGAAGTGTTGGAGATCCAGGGATGTGAGGAAGATGACCCCAATGAAGTGGGAGTCTCCAAAGCCATTCAAGGCCATTCGGATGTCGCTTCTCAGAAAAAAAAGAGTTGGATGAGCACATGATGAAGCTGTTCTGTGTAACCTCTCCTGAAGGTCCCAAGAATGAGAACCAGCAAAATGTGAACATCCAGGAAGAGCAAATGAGCAAAAGAAAAGTGGCACTTGTTCTGTTCACCTGGGTAGAGGATAGGACCAAGAAAAAGGAGGAGAAGAAAATACAGAAGGAGAAGGAGCAAAGAGAAAAAAGGTTGCTGCTTGTACGCAACAGGAATGTCCAAAGCTGAAGCACTTGTTGATCAACAAGCACAACTTCAACTACTGCTCCTCTGAATGAAGATCAGGGTCTCCAAAATGCCCTCTTCACCTTTAACTTACTACACATTTCTGTGTGCAAACAATAATAAAAAAAACTGTGCAAATTAAAAGCTGCAAGAACCACTTTTCACTCAAAGTATTATAAAATAATAAAACAAAGGTTTAAATGTTTAATATGAAAAAAATATTTTTTTTAAACTTTTTTTAATAAGAAAGTGAATGATTCATTACAATTTACACCGGTTTCATTTTTTCTTTCAGTGGTTTAATGTTCACAAGATAATAAGTTCATAAAACATAATGAATCCATGTACCAGTGTTGTCATCTCTTGTTCTAAAAGAATTTCCTGATTTCGCACTAGACAGACCTTTAATCCTCTACCATAGTCTGTTCTGTATTTATTTGTATTTCTTGTTAAAACTTTTCATTTGATTTGAGTGAGAGGTAAGTTCACAGGTAAGTTCATTATACTGTCACTGAAATGGATTTAGTGGCTCAAATTTTTGTCTTGGTCTGTCAAGTAAATTTCACAGGATGCTTTTGCATGTGAGCTGTTTGATACTTCCAATATATCCAGTACATCACCTGCACCATTCTTCCCCTATAGGTGCCCTTTGTTGTTTTTATAGAGCAGTTCTTTCCTTAGATTAACAGGTACAGAGTAAAAAAAATAGTTGCATTTTATCTAATTTGACTTATGCTGCTGTTGTTGCTGTTTGTTCTTTGTTTTTCAGATCTACACATCCAGTAACTCTTCATTCTCAGTGGACAGTGTTCTAGAATGGCCATTACTGGAGAGAGAGAAAGAGAGGAATAAAACAGATCACCTTCCTATTTCGTGACATGTTGTATTTCGAGACATCACCAGAGGGCGCTACAGTCTAATGTTTTATTTATTTATTTATTTTTGATGAAATGCATTGCAACTTGTATGCCGTAATGAAATGCAGTAAAGTTAACAATTTTAAAACACATTATATTGAACTTAGCTGTCACAAAACTAAAATATATATTTGGTTTGAAACGTTGATGTTGTGTTCAATTTGAAACACAATCGGTCATTTTAAACGGCTTGCTGAAAACTACGAGATTCAAGTGAATCTCTCTTAAGAGGATAAATGAGAAATGAAAACTGAACATGTAGTTTAGGTATACGGTCGAAAGCTTGGATAAGAATTCTCATGCAAATTTTACCAGGCTGTCCAATGAATACAGTGGGCTAAAACTGAAGGAGGTGCACATCATCAAAGGGAGGGAGAGTCCTACGAGTTGCGCGTGTAGCAAAGAGTTTCCCAAACTTCATTTCATTCTCCAACAATAATATGGACAGACTTAAATGGAAACATGCATATCCAGCCCCACTTCATTTATGCCACAGAAGATGTCACAGTTGTTCCTGAAATGGCAGCTCATTAGTTCTTTCCATACATGAAATCAACATGGGAAAACTGCAATCGAAGCCTGGTAAGACACTTTGACACGCTTCAATATATCAAGCGACTTTATTCTCATTCTTACTTCATTTTTTTCTCTAGCATGTAAACGGAGAGAAAATCCAGAGGGTAAGGTGATACATGTACAACTTCATTATCCATATAGCTATTACATAAGAAAAGATTATTAAATGGACATTTGTGTTGTAATAGGAGATGTTTTTAAAGAGGCTGACTGTGTTGGTGAAGTGAACAGAAACAAGCAGGTAAGGTGACAATTCTTAATGTTCAGGACTGATTTAAGTTAACTAACTCTAGATTTACTACATAACTACGTCTATAAGTGCATGTTTAAGGGTTAAACCTGTAAAGTCTTAATTGGTTGATGAGTACAACTTTTATTGATGACACTTCATCCTAACTTTTATTAAATCATTATGAAACATTGTTAGATACATTAATGCTTAACAACAAAGTACAGTAAATACATTTATGACTATTGCATACTGTATTCTTATTGTAATGTACATGAAATAGACTACTGATCTGCTTAATATTGTGCAATTTGAGTTTTGCTTATTAAAATAAACAGTGTTGCTATAAAACCCTTTTATTTGTGTATTATGTAACCAGTACATTATATTTATCTTTATTTTTATGGCCTAATGTCTGGTTCCAAACTCTACCAATAACAATATATATATATATATATTTTTTTAGATTTGTGATTTATGTGATGCAGTAGACAAGCTGGAAGTATTCGTATTGTTTATGTTTGAGTAGAGCATACGTATATTCATGGGTTTGATTCCCTGGGATCTGAAATTTGTATACCTAGCTTGGACTATTAGAGGTAAAGTGAAGCAATGAAAATGTGAGTCAACACAAATCAACATAAATTGTCTCCACACTTTAGACTGCCAGTTGCTACTCAGATTTTGAAAACAACCAGGCACTGAACGTTTTTCTCCGCATTACACTGTACTCTCAGCATTGTATTTAAATGGTGTTGGGTCTCTTCCCTCTTTTTCTTTTGCTCTCATTCTCTCAGCGGAGCCTGGAGCCTTCATCACTGTGTGAAATGCATATGGCCGGCAGCCAGAACAGCAGGGTCTTTGAGCGCAGCCCCACCACACATCTGTTATTGGTTTTGAAAACAGAGGGAGGCTGTGATGGGAAAATGGGGGGAAGTGGTTGGACGAGGGAAAGGAGGTGTAGTTAGTGGGAGGAGTGCTATGATGAAGGCTGCTGCAAACGAGTTGCAAAATGTAGATGAGTCGTTCAGCTGAAGGCCCTGGATTGTTGTGGTGATGCTGTGTGCATCAAACGTCTAATTCAGAGATCAGGGTTGGTGGTTAGGACCAAGGAAACATACAACACAGTGCATTCAGTGTTGCTGTTTTCAGGCGAATTCAGACGTGCAGGAGGTTGAACAGTTTCCTGGATTTTTGTAACAATGTAACACGTTTTTTTATTTTTATTTTTTTTACATTTTAAAGATGTACAGACCTACCTACTTGGAGATGCTTGATGATGACCATATGTTTTAAATGGTTTGATAAATCAATTTTCAAGGTAGGGTAGCTGTAGCAGCTGAAGACATATAAATATTCACCAAGAGTGGTACATTAAGGTGATTAAGGCAATAAACAAGCTGTGATTTTGCAAAGAATGTAACATTACCTGGGGTCATGGGTATGATCCCAGGGAACAAGCATAATGGCAACCTGTTCATGTTTGTTAGTAATCACAGATGACGAATCTATAGACCTTTGTCAGAGTAGTGTCATATTTAATTTTTGACAGAAATGAAAACAAAACTGTGTGAAGTGTGTACAGAAATACTCCATAAAACAGTTTTGAAAATTATATGTGATGTATGACATTTAGCAGTGGATGCCACTTTAAAGAGTGTAAGTCTATCCCTCACAGCCTTGTTTTTTCACATAAAATTCAATATGACAAATAACCTTACTAAGGTCTATTGTGCAAGCTGAAAATGTATGCAAAAATGAAGAAATAGTACTTGCATTCTTTGAATTACATGTGGATTTGCTTACTGTCGCTAAGTGACAAATAAATGATTTAGTAACTATTTAGATTCCGGGTGAATGCATGTCACCATCAGTTGACAAAAATATTCACATCTGCTGTGCACTCTCAGAAAAAAAGTTACAAAGCTGTCACTGGGGTGGTATTGTAAGGTACAAAAAGTACATCTTTGTACCTTATTTGCCACTAAATGATACACATTAGTACCTTAAAGGTATATTTTAGTACTTCAGAATACATATTAGTACCTAAAGTGTAAGTATGGCTAATTTTTAATAGGGCACCACCATACAAAATAGTCTCCAAAACATGAGGTTTTAAGAATACATTGGCCAAGTCTCATTAATTTCAGTTTTACATACAGAATATATTCAAACTGAGCAGTCTTTGACATTAAATGAGAACATGTGCGTGTTTTCTGTTTCCAGTGTGTTTTGGGTCTAATTAGGACGCTGTTTTTTCATGGCAGGATCCTGCAGTGTGGGTCATAAAGCCAGGGACACTTGAAAGGTTTTGGTCTCAGAGGGCTCAAAGGAGTCTGTGTTTGCTTGGAAAGGCTGGAAGAATCCTTTCTTTCACCCTTTTTCCTCTCTGTCCCACTTCAAAGGACATAAGGAAGGAAGCGTGTGCTGGAGGCAGTGATCCATGTCTCTTTAGAATAGGGTGCATAGGATGACTGCTACATTTTCTTCAGTAATTTTATACAAGCAAACTCGTTAAGTGTTATTACTTAAAGGGGTCATATGATGCTATTTCAATTTTTCCTTTCTCTTTGGAGCGTTACAAGCTGATTGTGCATAGATAAGATCCCTGGAGTTGCAAAGACTAAAGTCTCAAAACCAAAGAGATATTCTTTTTCAAAGTTAAGACTCTGCCATGCCCCCCTAAAACGGCTCGTTCAAACACGCCCCCACGTCTACGTCAAGATGTGGAAATATTTGCATAATGCAGCCCAAATGTTCACGCAAAGAAAGAAGGCGTGGTTTTGCAGTAGTGTTGATGCAGCTGTGTCAGGGAGATGCTGTGTGTTTCTAGGTGAAAGCAAAAGCGCTTTATTTGGCCTTCCGAAAGTAGATGCATTTAGGAATCATTAAGATTACTTACAACAGAACAGCAACGCATTTTATGGACAACCGTTTCGTGAACCTAAGAGAGGAGGTAATTCTGACTTTGCTATGACAAGTTGGCGCTTCTGAGTCAGCGACTGTATGTATTGTTATTAGTTTAATTATTCGGAGTGTCTATTTACACTAAGTGCAAATAGCCCGCCTTGTTGGCAAAGGCTATTTACACTAATTCCGCCCACTAACGTGTGATTGGGTTAGTCAAGACTGCAAAAAGACGCTTGTTCAGCATCACTTTCAGTGGCGTAGATGATAGAGCATGTGCTTTTTGGTGCGATCGACTCGAGTTCGAGTCCGCCTTTTGCCGAACTTTTTTTCTCCCTTTTCAAATCTCATATTGCACCAGAAAGGCATTTATTTTCAATAAAAATGAAGGAAATAATTAAAAAGTTAAAAATAAAAGTATCAGGTAGGGTAAGATTATTATTGCGTACTGTTTTATAATGTACTGCAATACTGAGGTGCAGTATTGCAACTATTTGCAATAAGTAGTATAAATAGCAGAAAATCTTGCTATTTTAACATAGTGTAAATAGAATCTATAGCTATTTGCACTTAGTGCAAATAGCCGCTGCCTTAATTATTTGCTATTGACTGTTTAAATGCAGAATTTTGCACGTCATGTGTGTGTGTAAATGTGTGTGTGTGTGTGAGAGAGAGAGAGAGAGTCACAGTGCAGCGTCGTGTGTGTGTGTGTGTGCTGGCGTGTGTGAGAGAGGGAAATGGTCAGCACCTACTTGTGTGCAAACACACATGAGCTTCATCGCTGTAAGTTCATCACGTGACTCTGTTCCCCTCTCAGGCTTGAACTGATAGTAAAACTAAGGACATTATTTACTGTCTTTACTATAATTTTGAAAGCTGAAGCTCGCGATTATGGAAAGGGGCGTTACATTTCTGACGCGGCTTGTGGTGTTCGGCCAATCACAATGCACTGTGCCAGCTGGCCAATCAGAGCAGACTGCACTTGTTGGAAGGAGGGGACTTAGTAGAAAATGAAGCGTTTGAGAAAGGCGGGGCATAGAGGACCTACAATAATGTACAGTATTTGAAAAATAATGTGTTTTTTGAACAATAAAACATGTCAGCATATTCTGTTACACCAAATACACAAAATAATGATCTTTAAAAAAGCATCATATGACCCCTTTAACTCAAAATTTGTTGGCTGGATCAGTAAAACCCTAAAATGAAATATATAATAAAGTTAAATAAAAAGGGACTGAAAATACAAGTTGTGACGTAACAGACAAACTGATTCTGTCCTGTTCTATTGACCTTCAACGTCCATGTGTTGATATTTATCTGAAAACAAGGGCAGCTTTTGTCAGCTAGACTGGAGAATGTAACTATAACACAATGATATAAACTTAATGTGTGGTTTATATTAGACTAGAGTTTTTATAATACTTACCAAGGCCCAAATATTAAAATTCTGACATCATTTACTCATCATCGAGTTGTTCCAAACTTTTATGAATTTCTTTCTTTTGCTGAACGCAAAAAAGGATATCTTGAAGAATGTTGGTAACCAAACAGTTTATGGTCCCTATAGACTTCCATAGTAGTTCCAGTTCTATCTTTAATGAACTATCCATTTAAGTACTTGTATGTCATTAGTTTATACTAATAAAATCAAGTTTGGGTAAGAAAGGAAAACTACAACTGTAAGCCATTATGCAGCTCTGGCCTGAATGATGGCCCATCTAAAGATGGAAGACATGGTGATGCTGGATTGCGTTTGAGTTTATTCCAAGACCATGAAAGATTAAATCAATCACATCCAGCCTCAACATTTTTAGCAAATGGTGCTAGATATTCTAGTACCTTGAGCGTGATCAAACTCCAACCCAAATGGCATGTTGTTTCTCTCCCTCTCTCTCACCATGTAATAAGGGTTCTATCCAGGTGTTTGGTGACAGGAAGTGAGAGGAAACAAAGCCAGGTACTGTTCTGAACCTCATGAGAGGGCACAGACAGCAGTGTGAGTGGGTGGTGAAGAGGAACTGGAGTTGGGATAAGGGGTGTCTGGCCCAGTGACACCCGGCTCAGGGCAGGAAAAATCCCTCCAAGCTGGTAATCTGAGCCCACATCAAAGGCCCTAGAGCAGGCAGAGCGTGGCAGAGGTTTGGCCATGATGTTGAGAGAAATCATTGGCAGACTGATAGATCACTCATCACACTTCTTCGGGCTTTGTTCTTTGGGTTTCTGTCAGACTGCAGGTTCTGCTTTCAGCAGCGTGATGCAGAGACATTGGTTTATGGTTGCACATTTGGATGTGCCTGCGTTCAAAAGATGAAATTTAGTAGATGGAAAAAGTTAATGTATTTTTTATGTGCCAGTATTTCATTTCATTTCATTTCTTGGATAAATATATATGAAAAAATATTATGTTAAATTTATGGTAAAAAATGTCAGTGGGAAAAAAAAAAAATCAGTGGAAATGTTCTAGGTATTACAGGGGTGTATTAGTGCCTGTATATTTTACTACTACTGATTTTACAGCAGAAAATGTAACACAAAACTCCCAAATGTACATTAATAATAAAATGAGAAAAAAAGTATTTATAAGAAATATAATATATATGTATCATGAGATATATATATATATCTATCATAATATAAATATATCATGGAGGGGCTTCTGGGAATGTCCTTTAACTGTTTTTAATGGTGAACTATATGGTAATTCATATTACTATATAATTTATGCTTGCAAAAACCATACATTTGGAAGCATTTTACAGTAAAATTACATAAACAGCAATGCTAAACCGTTTTTTTTAATGTTTTTTTTTTTTTTACAGTATATGGTAACTTACAGTTAACAAAGTAACAGAGTTTTAATGCAGCAGTTTTTTTTTCTGTAAAATTGCCAAAACTTTTACAGTGTATAGTTCTGTATTGGATTTTTAATAGTTTATGTTCAAAGCCTCTTTTTTATATTTCTACGTATTTTTACCTTTAATGATATCTAACCACTCACTTTAAATCTTTAAAACACTAAAAATCTAATAATTATTTAGTTTAAGAAATCTTTAGCAAATCTAAAAATGAATGTCCATTTTTCATACTGTATATTATAATGTCGTGACTCCTAAGTTTTTAGCATTTTATTTAGTTAATTTAGAGAAAAACAGTGTAGAATTGTAATATTTCCCAATTTGCCCAGTTTTTATGGATTGACTATAACATGAAAATAATTACTGGTTTATCAGTATCAGCCAGAATTTAAATATTGGCACACCCCCTAATATATTTATTATTTTGTGTTGGGTGATTTTTAAACAAGCTCACTCAGACGGGAAGCTGACTGCATGTTCTTAAGATGTTTTCTCCAGATAGATTCATGGTTCTGGCTCATAAAAGAAGGTAGTTGTGTGTGTTACTTCAAATACAGTTTGTCTAGAACCATATGCTTCTCACATCTGGCCTTAAATGAGCACACTGTGGGTGTTATACTTAATGAGTTTGTGAGTTAATATCTGGTTTTATAGTTGTGCATGATGTCAAAGCTGGCATGAGTAACGTATCTACATCATTTGAATAAAAGATTACATAATATTACATTTAATCTGAAATAGTATGATATTCTACTATGTTTAATAATAAAAATCCAGCAGAATATGTGTGATGGATTTTTTTTTATGGTGGTTGCTCATAACAAATTTCAGAATGTTGTAAAGATGCATTGAATATCATAAAGTATATTGTGGTATTAAGTTAAGAAAGAGCTAAAATCTTGGAATATGACATAAGAAGTTAATAGTCAGATGTCCTCAGTGCACATTGGCTTGTGTTTTTTTTTTTTTTTTTTTTTGCTAGTGTAAGAGGGACAGAGTTGTGGCAGGGAGGATTACAGATGATGAGCTGTTTTGTCATGGAGGGCAATTCACTTCCTCCCTGAGAAACCAGCAGTGCAATGTGTCTGGAAACAATTGGGCTTAAGACCACGGGAGTGCAAAGAATGAAGTGATTTTTTTCTTGTTCCTGGTGAATTCATTATGGGGGCTGGTTTTCCAGCTCCAAAACAAGTTTCTACACAAATTATATACAAAACTGCCTTAGCAATGCAAAGTTTCATAGATCATATTTGGCAGTTTATCATTTTACAGATGTTCACTCTCCAAAGAAACTAGCATGAGTATTGTTTTCTATGCTTTCTAATTTAATCTAATTCATCCCGTGGGTCCTTTACTACACACTAGCTGCACTCGAATCCATTGTTTTCTTTGGATGTCCATAGTTTTAATGATTTGTTTTTCCTATTTAACTCTAGGGTCTGAGTGGTAGAGATCCAAAAGAAGATCACTTGTCAGATCAGTACTGTTGTTCGCTACAGGGTAAGTTGAACTGTAAAAGGAAACTCATTTACAAACAGTGCCTTTGTTTAAAGCAATGTAATACAGACTAATCTGTCATTTTAAATGTTGTATAAAGTTGGATTTTTTTCTAAAAAAAAAAAAAAAAAAAAAAAAATTTCTCAGTCGAAGTCTTTGTATGATCTGTTAACATTATCTGTTGTTTGTAGTAACACTGCCACCAGAGACAGTAATAGAGACTCCTAAATCTTCGCTTTCTTCTCCTGAAAATGAAAGACAGCATCCACTCAAAGATTTGTTTAGGAGAAACGGGAAGAATGATGTACGCTTTTGTCATAGTAAAATAATATTGATTATTTTATTAATATAGATTATGATATTAACAATATCGAATGGTTTGCTAAAAATTCACTTCAAATTCGTGAATTGTTTTCTGAGATGTAGGATATCTTATATTAATAATATGTTGCCATGCTAATACAAAAATGATCGCAAATTCTTCTATTTTTGTGATGTTGATATCAGGATAAGGAGTGTAATGTGTCTGTCATGGATGAAAATCGTCAAGAGTGGATGATCACATTGTACGATTTGGACAACAATGGGAAAATAACCAGAGAGGTAAAGCTCAGTATTGACAGAGGACCTACCATCTCATTAAAGTGATAAACAATCATTTAGTCATTGGTGAGTTTCTCTCATTGTGTTTGTTGCAGAATATGTTGAGCCTGATGCAGACGATCTGTGAGGTGGTCGAGGCATCAGTCAAACAGCTGGTGCTTAGCAATGGCACAACCCTGCGTGTGAAGCTGAGCGTCACTCCATTAACCAGCAGAAAAGGCAACAGAAAAGGTGAAGACCGAACCTATCATGATAAACAAATGGTCTCATCTGTTTGGTGGTCCTATTTGATTAATCTGCTGAAAGATTCATGATATAATGCAGTGTTACTCACTTTTTGTCCCTCTTGAGATCGGGATGCTTGGATGTCTCTGAATGAGCGGGATCAAATGGAGGATGCAGCACGGTGTGCAGAAAGCCCTCCTTCTCAAATCAGGTGATCTTTAGTCTTTCGTATTTGAAGGAATCAAAAGTTATTCTTGAGGAATATTTATATAGGAAATGAATGTCAACAAAATTGGAATTATTTACCTAGTGGAACAAAATTATAATAAAATAGAATAAAATTATAGTAACAAACCAGTGTTATTTTAGCATCATTTATATACTAATATAATATTTATTAATAATTTTAGCGTTTATTTTTATATTTTAAGTTTTAATTTGAATCAAGTTTTATTAATTTAATGTAAAATGTGCTTTTGTCATTTTAATTTCTAATTAGCTTTTATTTTTGTTTATTCATTTTTAGTAATTTTAGTAAACTTTTAACTTGTTTTATTGTAGCTATTTGCCAAGGCGATATTTCTAGTTTTCTGAGTTTTGCATCTTATTTTAATATTTTATTTTAAGCTTAATTTAAACGAATGAAACAATTTAATAACGTTTATGTTAAATCATCAATTGTTATTAATGAAACAATTTAATAGTTTTAGTTAACAATAACAACACTGTTACCAACACAATATTCAATAATATGATTCTATTGTATGATTTTGTCTGTCAGACAACTGAACTCAGATCAGTTGGGTGTTTCGGAGAGGAAGCACTACTCTGTAGATGAAAACACAGAACGTAGGAACCACTATCTGGATCTGGCTGGAATTGAGAACTACACTTCTCAATTTGAAGGTGATAGCTTAATATTTATTCTCTGGTTTTCAGCAAGACATTTTTCATAAAGCCAGTGAAAATTGCTGAGCTCAGTTTTAAGTTTAATTCAGTTTTACTCTATTCTGATTCTAGGAGATTCTAGATGTTTAGAGCTTTCTTAAATATAATTTATGCTACTATCATAGCTCCAGAAACATGTGCTGAGGAGCAGCCTCAGGACAGCTCTTCTCGTAACCATCATCGTCGCTCTCAACCTGAAACCTGCAGCCCTGTGGAGTCATCTGGAAAATCCATTCCTTTCCTCAGGTCTCTGCGCAACCGCAGCAAGTCTGACGGTTATAGTGGAGCCACAACCAAACCCAGCAAGCTCCATGGGCATCACCCTATGACCTGGTGCCATCCATCCCAACAGCAACCTCTGCTGCACAGCTCCAGCAAACGCATCCGTGCTCGAGCCCGTGAGACTGCATCACCTTCCAGAAGCAACCATGACAGAGAATTACAGCCCGGGCCAGCTGTTCCTCCTGGGGGTTTTATGCCCATTCCTCAAAGACACGAACACCATCATCACCATGAGTACCACCATCACCACCATCATCACCATTACCACCCTGCGTAAGAGCTCTCAAAAACTCCTGAATGACTGACCGAGTAGCAAACTCTCATAAGCAGCATTATTTTTTCTGTAAAAAAAAACATGGAGGTGGTTCATCTGTCAAACACACAAAGCTGGATCATTTATGCAATAAAAGGGGCTGAACCACTTTTTTCTGATGATATGAGAACAGCACCTGCACAAAAATATGATCTCAAGTCAGTAGAATGAGTCAATCAGTCTGCATTCTTTATATTGGTTTGCAGCTCCTCCATGTGGTTATAAGCGGAATAGCATGCAGTTGGATAACTTTCCTTTTTGGTTTCGAAAATACATCATGTTATTATATGCTTAAAAATAATGATTGTAATATTTGCGTTTGTGATGTGCAACACACTTTTTTTCCCTCAGGAATGTGCTTGCTAGACTATGTAGATATGACCACTCCTATTGTGTTATTACGTATTATTCCCATTAATATAGTTTTAAGTCATCTTGCTTATATTCATAGTCTGCAGTCAGTGTTTTTTTTTTCAAACCAAAGGTAGTCTTTACAACCATATTGCATGTTTATGTTCTGAATAGGGCTGCTAATATTATATTAGAAAGTGCCGTGTTTTATTGCTGACATCATGGTTAAAACAAAGCACATAATGTACCAAGCGAAATAAAATCATTAAATTAAGTAAGGGAAATTGCAGTTTTTTAAGGATGGAGTTGTATGTTGAGACACTCAATTAAACTTATTATTATATTATTTCCATCATGAAAGTTGACCGCAAAAATGTCTCTTGGATGAACGCAACAATTTTGCGAGCAAGCTTGTTGAAAATATGAGTTTCTTTTATATTTTTTTCAGGAATTTTTAGATGTCTCTTCAAAAATGTCCTAAAAACACATTTACAGCGCAATTATGTTGAAGTCAGATGACTTAATTTAACACAATTCTCAATGGTTAACCCAGAAAATACCATATTTTTTCGACAGCCACAGAATGTAACCATTGATTGTCACAGGTAAAAGACTTCTTTTTTTCTTTCCAGCTGTCCAAAATCTAATTGCTGTTTAACCTCTGCCTGTTAGTCATGAGAGTATGAGACAGCTGCTTCTATAAATAACTAACCCCCTCTCGACTACCTCCCTCCTCATGCTCTCGCTCAGCACTCTTCTGTTCTTGGGTTGACGCACATGTATATGTTGGTTCAAATAGGGGAGAAGAAACACTCCACATCTCCTAAAGCCTGACGGCTCTAAGAAGATTCCTTGCTCTCCGGAGCTGACAAATACAGCCATGAAGAGCTTGAAGTTCCTAGCAGCCGAGGGCTTCGTTCAAACTGGCCCAAATGCGTGTAAGAACCTCCACTGCTTGTCTTACAACCTCTACCCAATCCTCTTCAAAGCCAGCTATCTGCGTGAGGAGGCCTCAATGCTCCACGACTTGGTCCAGACATGGCCTCTGACAGAGCTCAGCTTGCATAAACTATTAGGCAGGACAGTGGATTGTCCAGATGATCTCACGTCCCGCACCTGCAGGCTCTGTCTGGAGGCCATTCTCACAGGCCTGAGGGACTATGTGCTTCAAGCGCCAAGCACGTATGCAAAAATGCTACGTGTGGTGGATCTAATTGGTCTGAAAGACGTAGAACACCAGGGCTGTCCCTGCAGACGGACTCTTGGCCGTTGGGCAAGAACTGAACTGCTTACCCGCATGTGCTATGAGACTATGGTGTCCATGCAGGCCGGCCAAGCAGCACCATCAGCGTTTGATGTGGAAGTAGATGTGCGCTTGGATGCTTTTGTTACTGGACGGAACTATGAGGTGGTGGCTCAGGCTCTGTTGCTGCGCAGACACTGCCCGTTAAAACTGCACTTCGTAGGTCTTCGTGTGGACTCGCTGAGCCTCAGGAACCTCTTTTACCTCCTGAAGCTGGTGGAATCACATGGCCTGCAGAAGCTGGAGGTGGTGCACAATGTACATCTGGAGGCACCACACATTGAGGTACTGCTCTCCCAGCTGAAGTTCCCACAGCTGCGCTCACTCACGTTTCCTGCACAGGCTTTGAATGTACACAGGTTGGGTCTGGAGGACGAGGGCCTCATGGGAGTTCTGGGTGAGCTGATGAGCAAACTGACCGAACTGACAGAGCTCTATCTGGGGTTCTCCACACTTACGGGACATCTGAGGAAACTGCTGAGGTAAAAACTAAAACACCAAAATGTGAGCCAGCTGCCATTTAAACTCCTACACATAGGTCATTTACACTAGTTTGGGGTCGGTAATTTTTCCTCCCAAAATGTCTTATGTCTACCAAGACTGCATTTATCTGATAAAAAATATTGTCTGCATTTTTTGTGAAATATTAATACAATTTATCACATTTATTTAATTTAAAACAGTTTTAAAAATTTTAACATATTTTAAAATGTAAGATTTTTCAGCAGCCATTACTCCAGCCTTCAGTGTCACATGATCCTTCAAAAATCATTCTAATAGGCTGATTTGGTGCTCAAGAAATATTTCTTATCATATCAGTGTTAAAAACAGTGCTGGTTAATATTTTTGTGGAAACCATGATACACAATTTTTTTTTCTTTTTTTTTTTTTTTTTTTTTAACTGACCCCATCATTTTGGATGGTAGTTGCCATAAGGTATCTTTTTAATTTTAAATATAAGTCTGACACTTTGACACTCTAATTGTTTATTATTAAGCCATGTTGTCTAGCATATTGTTATTGTTTGGATGGCTCTCTGTTTGTTGTGTGACTGCTGGACTGAAGACAGCTGTCCCATTGCAAACTCGAAGTAGGCCAGGACATGGCTCTGGCAACACAATATGTTCTATATTTACTGTAAATAGCAGCACACGTGTCTTATAACAGTTAAAACATCCTATATGCACTCATAAGTGCATATTAACAGAGTGATTTATGATACAAAACAAAATCTGACCCATAAGATATTAATTCACCCCAGAATCAGATGTAGCATGTTTAATAATATATACCTGGGACTTCATATGGATTTAACTGTGAAATTTCCTATAAATTTCCTGTTGTAGCCAATATAATGTATATATGCACTATTGTTTAAAATTTTGAGGTCAGTGTTTTATTTATTTATTTAAAGAAATAATACTTCTATTCAGCCAGGGTGCATTACATTGAAAGAAAGTGCCAGTAAAGGCATTTATAATGTAAGATTTCAAATAAATGCTGTTCTTTTGAACCTCCTATACATCAAAGAGTAAAAAAAAAAAGGTTTCCACAAAAAAATTAAACAGTACAACATTTTTTTTCAGTATATTAGAATGATTTCTGATGTGACAATGAAGACTGTAGTAATGACTGCTGAAAATTCAGCTTTACCATCAAAGGAATAAATAATTTTTTTAAAATATTAAAATAGAAAACAGCTATTTTAAATTTGAATAATATTTCACAATATTACAGTTTTACTGTATTTTTGATCAAATAAATGCAGGCTTGGTAAGTATGAAACTTTTAGATGTGCAGCAGAGTTGTGAAAAATTTTATTGCTCAGTGAATAGCTCCAAAAAAGTTCAGAGATCTCAGTGCAGCATTCTGTCAAATGTAATGTTTAAATATATATATATATATATATATATATATATTTTTTTTTTTTAAGTGGTTTTTAATATTAATATACTATATATTATATAACATCTAATTCATTAATATTATTGTTTATGGAGTTTAGTGTAAATTCCACTTGTAGTTTGATGCTTAATCTTAATTGAGATCATTCCTAAACACTTGTTTTGAGTAACAATAATCTGTTTGATTTGTCAGTCCACTGAACACTCCGCTGCAGTGTATTGAGTTAGCGAACTGCAGTCTTAACGCAGTGGACATGGCCTACTTTGCCAACAGCCTGCACAGTGAGCACATAGTAAAGCTGGACCTGAGCGGTCATGAGGTAGCTGACCTCTTCCCCAACACCTTCCGGAAGCTTCTGCATCGCTGTTGTGCCACACTCACTAGTCTGGGTCTGGAGGAGTGTGGACTGGATGATGAGAAACTGGATCTGCTCACCCAAGCACTGACACCCTGTCACGGGCTGCAGGAATTGAAGATACTGGGTAATCCACTGAGCACAGCTGCTCTGCGCCATCTTTTCAATATTCTGGTTCTGGGTTTTCCTGCATTGAGGTACAGTAAAACCATGTGTTCATTGATATCTATTTGGTTGTTTTTCTTGTAATTTGATTGTATTTCGTATTGTCTTAGATATGTTGAGCTGCCTGTCCCTCGAGACTGTTATCCTGAAGGTGTAACCTACCCACTGGATGATAGGACGCTGATAAATTATGACACGGAGAAGTTCCAACAAGCCAGGACCGAACTTCTTGGTATCCTAGAGAGGGAGGGAAAAGGACGTATAGAAGTCTGCACGCCATTATTTGGAGCCTATGATCCTGACATCAATGAGACGAGCAATGAGCTGGGAGTCTCCATGCTGCACTCCTTCAACAGTGTCATTGGCAACTTCATTGACACAGTCAACAATGTTGCCCAACGGAGAGAGCAAAGAATGATGGAGTGAGAGTTTGCCATCACAGGAATAAAATTAAAATATATTCAAATAGAAAAGTTAGTTTAAATTGAAATGTTTCACTAGATTACTCTTGCAGTATTTGATCACATAAATACAGCCTTTTGAGTAGAAGACTTCTTTCAAAAAAAAAAAAAATCTTACCAACTATAAACTTATAGGAGGAAATAACGCAATCTATCTCTAAAATATCTGTGATTTAATAGTTAGTGTTTAAAGCATTTAAAATAATGCATAACATTTACTTGTGATACTGGTGTTGTGTTGAGAGGATCACTAAACACACTAAATAAAAGGCATAGCTAAATGTGATATTTTATGTTCATTTAAAGTTAAAATTTTTTGTAATTGTTAAAATGATATATATTAATCTGATACTATGCAGTTAAGGCCTTGATTTCAGTTATACTATAATTTGGAACAGCTATAATTACACTTTTTAGCCACAGAAAAAAAATAAATAAATAAAGCACATATTAATGGCTGTGTAAAGCATTAATTACACACAACTTATACTATTTCAGTACCAGTATTGGTGTCATACCATTACATATAGACTTAAAATACTGTCTTTTTTTTTCTAGATTAATTTAAAGATCCAATGTGACTTTAATGAATTCACTACACCTGTGAAGGTGGAATAACACATAAGATCAGTGGCTACAAATAATACATAGACACATAATTGTATAATAATGTATATTAAGGTGTGCAATAAAGAATTACAGCTGTACATGCCTAGCAGGATTTATTTGTGTGACTGTACTTTTGTGACTGTACTTTTGTAACTGAGGAATAGTGAACACTGTTTTGGTAAACTGTAGTTATGAAAGCCACTTTATATATACAGTCACTGTATATTGTTCATTTATTGTTTTTAAAGTAAATCTGTATTTAAACAAATGGAGTCTACTGTAACATCCCATTAAACTGTCTTTGAAAGACTTATTGACTACAACATTGTCATGACTTTTTTCCATTTCAAGGAAAAAAACAACAGACATTTGAAGACTTATGTCAGAAAGTAAATTTTAATAAGTATCACATAATACATTTTCTCTTAAATACAAGACACCAGACATCACACCAAAAAGGTCCATCCTACTTCTTCGCCCAGTCCTCTTTTTCCTTCCTTTCACGAACAACCTCCTCCAGATAGGGCTCAAGGTAATGCACATCCTACAAGGAACAATATTAATTGTGAAAAACAGATGTACATTAACAATCACATATATTAATCCCATAAATAACTAATCTATTTTCCAAACCCACTGTGTAGAATAAACTCATGTACACAAAAATATAAAATTTGTACTTCCATTTGTATTTCCTGTAATATATTCAGAAATGTGCAAAAACACAGTGTCTGTCCGTCTTCACTTTTATTATATGAAAAAGAGACATCTACTTTTGTACTCCATGACAACAAAGCATAGGAATTTTTTATTTTTCAGTGAATTAACCACTTAATAAAACAAAAATTAGTATACATTCAGCAGACATGCTTTCTCACCTCTTCATATTTAGTCCACTGGTCCTTGGGAAGAATCTGTTGTTTCATTGAAAGATCCAGAGCTCTCTTGATGCGGAACATTCTGTCATTGTAAACTTGCTCTGGGAGCCGCCGAACGGCTTCTTTCACATCAGTGTCCTCATTGATGGTATCATCCCGCATCAAGCCTATATGACATGTAAAGAGACAGAAATTGGTATTTGCATATATGTATGTGTTTCAATGGAAATATCAGTCCATGAAGCTCACAATTTCTAAACAATGCTTTGTCTGCATGGTTAAGAGAAAGCACTGCTTACCAAGTTTGTTGAAACCGCATGCATTGTAGTACCACTTCTTGAAGCCCACTATGAGCCTGCTGGTTGCAGCTGTACAAGGACAGGAACACACACAACATCCACAATTACAGATATGTAACGAGACAAGTAGATAACTTATATACACTTATATACTCTGTCCTTAAAGCAATATGACTTAAACGTACTCTGTGGTTAACGGATCTGGTGCTTATGACAGATGTTGACTGGGTTATTACAGCAGAAAAATCGCTGACAGACATGATATCACAGCTGACATGGGATTCAGTTAACCGCCTGTACTCCCGGTTTGCCATCAGCGAGTGAATCACGGAGCATTTATTTCTTCCTAATGTATCGTTTACGCTAATTAGGACACAAATAAACAGTTACTACACTGGTAATGTAGGAATGGAAATAGAACATAGTCATATTTTGACTAGTAACGTAAAGCCCGCTGGTGCAGACGGGGACACAGTAGAGGACATCAGTGCTTTACATCACAAAACTACCAACCTCGTCAATAAACAGTCTTTCGAATAACACAGAAAGCATACAGGTTCTAAAATAACTCTTTAAAACGTCGGCAACTAATTCAGACGCTCGCACTTCTCAAAACACTCACACAAATATCACAACATTTTACCTGGTGCCCTCGACGCCATTTCTGTTCACTGGGAACTTCGCACAGGATTGTGGGAAACGTGACGTCTCGTCCGGTGATTACGCAATCGGCGTATGTCTATGAATGTTGTTAAGGATTTGGGTAAGATTGTCTATGATTTCATTTGGAAAAAAAACTCACTACTTACGAAAATATATTTTAAATAATAGTAAAGAATTTGGGGGTCTTGAAGTGTTCAATTTTACAGACCTCAATGAGGTATTTAAAATAAAATGGATAATTGAATACATTCAAAATAAAGATACTGTGTGGCATGTATTCCCCAATTTTATATGGACTTCTTTGGGTGGTATTAATTTTCTTTTAAAATGTAATTTTTAAGTTGATAAAATCCCAATTAAATTGGCGAGTTTTCATAAGCAGGCACTGCTGGCTTGGCAGTTAGTCTATAAGTACAATTTCACACCACATTGGTATTTTCTGTGGAATAATAGAGATATCTTGTATATATATATATATATATAAAATCTATCTTTAATCAGTCATGGTATGACAATGGAATATTTACTGTTAGTCAGTTGCTTAATAAACATGGTTTGCTTTTGTCGTGTTCAGAATTCCTTAAAAAATGTCAAATTCCTGTGAAACCAAAAGAGTATGCTGTTATTTTTGATGCAATTTCCTTTCATTATTACGTAATTCTGCACATTCCATGAATGCTGACCAAGAATTATTGACTTGTGATATATTTATTGGTGATATTAATATTCTTAAAGATAAATGCAATAATAGATATATTAGAAATCTGTTAAAAGAATTATGTGCCATGCTCAACAGTCTTTTGGTCATCTAAATATGAAAACACTGAGTGGAAGAAAGTATGGTCAATAACAAATAAGTTTTTCATAAGTAATAAAGTAAAAGAGGTATCTTTTAAAATATTACACAGAATTTACCCAGTTAAAGAATTATTTGAATGGTTCAAACTGGATATAGAAAACTTTTATGATTTTTGTGGTGTTGTTGAATCTGTAACTCATCTTTTTTTTCAATGTGTATACTCAAGATTATTTTGGGTAGATGTCTGTAACTACATTTCTGTGATATTTGGAACGTTAATACAAATAGAAATGTATGATGTCATATTTGTTTTTGTACAAGATACCATTGATTCTAAATCAATACAATTTCTTTTCTTACACAACTAATTATTTTACTTGGAAAATATCATATTCATGTAAAGAAATGGGCTAAAACTAAGCCAAATTGTGAACATTTTATTAAAGAAATTAAACAATATGGTATTACTTTGCACAATATTAGAAACAGAAAAGCTAAAAAGACCTATGAAGCATTATGTCAGTTTAATTTGGTTAATCAAATGTTTTTATTTTTTCCCTGGCATAGATCAATTTTTTATTTATTTATTGTTTTATTTTTTTTACCCATGTACATGCACTTGTTTTTTTCTTTCTGTGTACCCTTTTTCAATTTTTTTCTACTACTGTTGTGAGATGTATATGTTTGTATTAATATGTACATAATTGCATTAAAAAAGTATTTTTCAACATGTGATTGCGTGGGGTCATTGGCTGTCACAATTGTTATTTAGAAATATTTACAGTTTTTTTCCCATGTTCTCACTATTTTATTTAATCTCTCCACTAAATAGTTCCAACAGTTCATGACTAGAGAATTTCGATAATCAAGTCATCAATCTTTCCACCACATATTCTATGATAGAAATGACATTTTAAACATTTTTGGAATAAAATGTCAGACACCAAAAGCCTTTATAGATAAATATTTTATGTATACTCACCTCCTCATATTTAAACCACATTTTGCATAGTTTGACCAAATTACAGCTTGATTATAAATGACACAATAAAAATGTGATGACATTTTTTCTTCACACTTTGCATATTTAAATGCATGCATGATCTTCACCTACAAATTTACAACTTTAGTGACAAAACTGTTTAATAAGTGTGGAAATCAGACTTGCAATTTTAGTCTTGTGTTCTAATCATCATATAAATGGAATGCACACAAGGTTTGAAAAAAGTTTATTCACCCACTAAATTTTTAGGTTACCAGCGTTGTCAAAGCCTGTTGCTTTTCCCCTTGGGTTGGTGCTTTGTGTTTCGATGCTACACAGACAACAGTTTTTAAGCTCCTACATCAACATGTCTCTCCACAGGACTGGAGGAACGCATTAAACACTGACCGACAGCTGGATTTCTAGCAATCAGATTCTGTTTCCCCCATTTTTCTTATACAAGGACAATATAATTCTTGTAAAATACTGGTACTGAAACTGGTTAAAATCAATCCCTATTCAGAATATAATCAACTTTTAAGCCATAAAATTTATATCATTTAAAATTTGTGTGTGGCATATTTGGTTTTAGATATAACTTGACTTATGCAAGTACACCAAGGGTAATTATTAACCTCCTATTAAACTGGAATATATCATCACAGAATAAAAGATGAACAGGTGTAATATCCAGTTTAAATTTAAATGTTTATTTATAAGATTATGTTCATACAACCCAACTATTAAAAATAATTCAATTTATTCTGTACATCTACAACGTTTTCTGAAATCTTTCAAAGTCTTCAAGAGTGGCTAATGCTACTTCTGAGCAGAAAACGTCATCAGGCAGGAACGCCAAGTGATCCAAGGAGATGTAGTTGGGTTGAGATGGTTGGTACTGGGCCCGGCCTAAGTACTCTAGAAACAAGTGTCGCTCCCGGATGCGAAGGAATTTGGCATTAAAGACCTTTGAGAAGTCCAAAAAAAAATAAAAAATAAAATAAAATAAAAATTTAGCACATTGCACAGTACAAAGTAAACACACATATTACACTGCATGGAAAATTTAGATTTAACATTTAATACACCAGAATACACCAGATATTTTTCTTTTCTGATAGAAGGTCAATACTATTTAACTGAGGCAGTTTGCATATCTCTACATACAATTACTACTCTAAATTTCTAAATAAACTCTAAATTTGCATTCATAGTGCTTTGCTTTGAACTGAACCATTATGAAATGATTAACAATATGTACCTGCGGGAACTTTGCAATAAGTGAGTGTGGAACATCCATGGTGTTGTGAACGAAGTCAAATATTTGGGTGAGTTTTTTTTTATTGGCGATTAGAACTTTAGGAACCGTGGTCACAATGTGCTGGATTTCATTTCCACGAAATCCAAACTCCAGTTCACAAACCTGGATGAGAAAAAAATCTGTCGCATTTAAATATTACAAAAAAAAATAAAAATAAATAAATAAAGAAATATAAAGAAAAACAAATCAACAATGTGTCAGACCTTTAGAGTCTCCTTAATTGGCTCTAAACTGCCACACAGTAGTTTTGGTAGGCGAGTCACAACATCTCGGGTCTAAAGCAAAAAACATGACAACTCTCATGGTAAATCATCATCATCATTCTGCAAATGCTAAAGGCCACTATGAAAATCAGGTAAAAATCCACTTCATTATTGGTTTAAACAAACACACAAAATATTTATAAGCATGAGAGGGTTCTATTAAAAAATATATATGTAGTTCCACTTCACCTTCTCAGCACTGAGTCCCAACTGCTTCTGAAAAAATCCAAGCCGGTTGTCAAGCCTCTCAACACTGAAGTTAAGCAGGTATGGAGCTTTGCTCACCATAGCAGCCACAGACTGCTTACTGAACTTCTTTGATTTCAAGTAGGACACCCTTAAAATGAACAGACCAAAGAGAGAAGGTAACCTTTAGAAAAAAATGTCAAATTATTTAGAGCAGGGGTGCCCAAACTCGGTCCTGGAGGGCTGGTGTCCTGCAAAGTTTAGCCACACCTGAACCAGCTGATCAAGCTCTTACAGGCATGCTAGAAACTTCCAGGCAGGTGTGTTGAGGCTAGCTGGATCTAAACTCTGCAGGACACCGGCCCTCCAGGACCGAGTTTGGGCACCCCTGATTTAAAGGATCAACACAGGTACGTGAAGCAGCCTGAGAGAAGTTTCAATGCTAAGTCAAGGCTCAAATCAAAAGCTGCAAAAAGTTTGCAAAAGTCCTACAGTGTTCTTTTATATATATTCTCTTTCTGACCTGGCTTCAAGGTTCTCCAGGCTTTCTGTGAGGATGAAGGGATTCTTGGTAAGCAGTTGGCCCAGTTTAGACTCCTCAACTCCCAGATCTTTGAGGAAGAGTAGTCTGGGTGCAACATCGGCATGGAAGTCAAGCCTAACAAGCATGGAACCCACACTGGGTCTCTGTTCTAGTTCCCAGAGGTTGACACCTGGAAAACGACCAAAAGATTAGACAAATCCAAAATAATCCAACATAACCTACTTAAGATATGAGACACACCAAGCTGAACCAGCTTGCTGAGAGTTTCTGATTTATCCACATAAGGTCTGAGTGTGGAAGATTCTGGTGGAAGAGCAGAAGGTACTTGGATCTGGACTGCTTCCTCTTCGCTGATTTCCTGAAGCGGAGAAGGACGCACAACTGCATCCAAATCTAAAGAAATCAAGACAAGTTATTACCATGACAATTAAATCAGGTATTCACATGCAAGTAGTTATAATACATACCTATACTTTGACTATCTGAAACGCTTGATATTCGATGCACGTCAGAATTCAATGGCACAACCTCTTTCTGCACAAGATTAATCTTATTATAGACATCTGGTGAAGCAGCTTGGTGGTCCGTGAAGTGTCTCCATGTCTCTCTGCTGTGTCTGTGTGAGAGTGTGTGGACGAGCGGCTGTCTGGTGCTGTGCTGCAGCAGTATGAGATGTGAGCGCTGATGCAGTGCGCCTGTCGACTGCTGGAGAGCTGCAGATAACGGCCTCGACAGCAACAAACTCACACATCGCTGACAAACACGCATGACGACTCACAAGAGTTTTCCTGGGTGGAAAAATACGCAACAGTAGTGCGTTATGATATTAATTCTGATTATGCGTTATTGTGAAAACGCATTATTTTGATTTAGTAACTCATATAAGGCTCCTATACATTTCCATACAAACTTTATGTGACTGACAGTATTGACTCCAATGTCATTACAGCAGTATGATTAAATCTTCTACACAAGGCGCAAAAGGGGAGAAAAGATTCAGTTTGTATCACAGCATTACAGCAGATACTATATATCCTAGACATAAACTGACATCTGTTAAAAAATATGACATTACCTGTTTTCGGTAGCATATAAACCTGCTGCCAGGTCGCGTGTTTTCCAGTCTTCTTCGCTGCTGATGCACAAATGCGCTGGGTCTTAGCGCCCCCTAACGCACGGATGAATAATTTTATAAGCAATTCAGTCAAGGGACACAGGGATTTATGAATTACTTTTTCTTTTTTTTTTATTTAAAAAATTACATAACACGGTTGTATCAAGTCAGGGCTAGAGGCAAATAACGTGATGTGTAAGAACATTATTTTCAGTTGTTTTTATCCCAGTATGAATAAAACAGGCAGATTGCGAGGCATTTAAATACTGCACTGTAACAGATGAACAGATAATTGTGATATACAAAACACAGTTGTCACAGGTAACATCGAGAAAACCAAAGACCTATGGACTGTTTTAAAAAGTGCTTGCACAATTACAAAAATTATCTTTACAACAAATGTATATCACAGTATATAACATTTTCATTTATCTGGCTGACAAGCAAAACAAGCTGCTTTTGGGTAAATGTTCACAACACCGAAGCTCAGGGAGTATTTAGGGAAATAGTGTTGTTACTGTGGTAGGTTTGTGAAAAAATAAAATTAAATAAAAACACCACGCTGTAGGCCAATACTTCATTCAATATATATTTTTTTAAACATACAAACTATCTTTTTTCTTTCTTTTTTTATTTTTATCTTTGGAGCAGCTAAAATGTTACTCTTTTACGTTTAAACAAACAAAAAAAAAAAAATACTTTCATGAAAAGTAAATACAAGTATGTTGCATGTCAACATGTAATTCAAAGCATGCAAAACAACAGGAACCATTAAATAATGAAACATAAGCATCTGAAAACGTGATTAAAGAGAACAAACTGAAGGCTTAAAGCCTTTGAAAGTGAGCACGGCAAACTAATGGAGTGACAACAGCTGTGCAATTTCACTTCAATGATAGCAATTAGATTTGTACTTTCCTATGAAAACCTACCACCATTAGGACCATTTCTGTATTCTAAGATAAGCATTTCTGTAAATTTGTCAGTTTGAGAACAAAAGCATTATATTTTTAACTTCATCCAGGTAAGAAGAGTTTAGAACTATTTATCTTTTTCGTCCAGTGTGCATGCTTGTATTGAGAAACTGCTAAAAGAAGCACTTTTTTGACATCATAAAAGTCTTTTTTTTTTTGCATGTGAGACTGAGCGCACATGTAGTATGCATGAAAATGCACATGCACAGAAATACATAACACATTATATACAAACAAAACTATTAAAAAGAATAAAATCTGCCAGTGTTGACCATAAAAAGTCTATATAATGTGAAATCTGGGGCCAGGGGTGGCGATGATGTCACTGTAGGGCTCGTCCTGCCTGAGCTCCACTGCCTGCTGTTTCTTTAGCACGAGGAAGCTGTAGAACTTTGCAGCTGCTTGTTTCTTGTTGTTGTTTCTGCACAGATCCAGCAAGCTGATCGATTCGGCTCCGGTCTTAGCAATGACTCTCTGTGGAAAGTAAGAGGAAGCAGTCGAAGACATTTATGTATACTAAGCCGTTTTTGGTGAATATGCCCTGAAAGATCTCTTTTATCAACATATGAAGTGCATGTTTAAATTCTGCCAAACCTGTAAACCGTGCAGCATCTGCTGCGTCCTCTTGTTCCACCTCCTCTCCTCCTGATCCTGGTCTCCACTTTGACCTTCCTCCTCCTTTTAAACACAAATTCAGAATTAACTGAGTGACTCGATCTGATGGGAATTGAGTAATTTGTGGTTGTCAAAGCCTGCTCACCTCCTCCTCCTTCTCATCATCCTTCTTCTCTTTGCTCTTCTCTCCTATCAGGTCGAATTCAGGGATGAGCTGCGAGATGTTGCCCGGTTCCTCAAGTGGAAGGTCCACCTGCTGCATGTTCACATGCCGTGTGGACACAATGGAGGAACGATCATCCTCAAGCATCTGTGAGAAAACAAACGAGAGCCCAGAATTAGAAAACCACATACAGTGGCGTCCAAAACCCACACTAAAAATCTTTGATTTAAAATCTCACAGGTAAGGCAGGCTCTGTGTCCTGAGCTTTGCGCTTTTGTCCACGGGGTCCAGATGGAGGAGGCATGACTGATTCATCAAGGGTCGTGCGACTGCCCTCCATGGCTGAAGCCTGCAGAACACTGGGCTCCTCCAGGATGGTCTGGTCTGCAAAAAGCCAAACATGGGCACTGTGATAAACTAGTGAACTACTGTTAAGAAGTCTGGTGTTGGTGAGTTGTTTTTTTTTTTTTTTTTTTTCCGAAAGAAGTCTTCTATGCTCACCAAGGCTGCATTTATTTGATCAAAAATACAGTAAAACAGGAATATTATGAATAAAGTACTGTAAAATAACTGTTTTCTATTTGAGTATATATTTAAAATGTAATTTCTTCCAGTGATGGCAAAGCTGAATTTTCAGCAGCCATCACTTCAAAAAATCTTGTCCTCAAACTTTTATCATGCGCCTTGTGATCTAAACAGTAGTCAGCAGTATGAGTCAGCCTCTCTTACCAATGATGTCTCGTTGCTGAGATAGAGCCTCTTCTCGTGGCACCTCAGGGTTCTCCAGGTCTTTGAGGAACTCATCTAAGCTATCTGCTTCTCCACCCTTTCTTCTCTTCCTCAGTTCATCTGGCACCAGAGGGGTCAGGCAGCGTGTGAACATCTGCACAGAGAGATAGAGCTGGTCTTAGATATTAGAAAAGATTTCTAAAAAAAACCTTGCTGTATAAATCTGTGTAGCATTTCAATGGAAAACAACATTCAAGACTACAAAAAACTGTCGAAATAAGCTGTTTTAATAGATTTCTGTATATAATTATGAGTAAAATAGAGCCAAAAAGAAGCCATATCCAAGGCCACTTATGTATTTTGTTGCACTAAAGCCTGTATTAATGTCTCACAGCTTGTTCCAGAGATCTGTCCTGACCTTGAGCAATCTGCTGTTCCAAAGGGGCTGAGCTGGCAGAGAGAAGAGCTTCTCCACTCCTCCTGTTTCCTTCCACATCATCAGCTTCTTGGTAGGGGGAGCCAGATCCAGAGTGGTGACAATGTCGGAGTAGTCGCTCAGCTGGGCACGAATGGTCTTACTGTCCAGCTCCTTCACACTGTCCACAATCAGCTTCCTTTTTCTTTTTGCTTTGGTTTCTTTCACTAATAATATATAAGAGTATGGTTTGATGACAGGCATCAAAGATAACCAAAATTAGGTTTTGTTTACAAGAGATGTTTAGGTGCATTGGCACAAAGGGAAAGTTCACCTAAAAATGTTCTGTCATCATTTACTCACCATCGAACCATTTCAAACCTGTATGACTTTCTTTCTCGTGTGGAACAGAAAGAAAATATTTTGAAGAATGTCGGTAACTAAACAGTTTCAGCTCCCATCATTGTACGGACCAGCAAATAAAATGGAAGTCAATGGGAACCGATACTGTTTGGTTATCAACATTTTTAAAATATTTTTCTTTTGTATTCTTTTGTTTAACAGAAGAAAGAAATACATATGATTTGAAAATGACATGAGGCATTTCAATGATGACAGAATTTTCATTTTTGGTTGGGAAGTTTTTGAATGTAGTGCACAAGAAAACTTTTTTTTCCCAGATTCAAATTTCCTGCCAATTTTTCTCTTACCTCACCTCAGATTATTCCACATTAAAAACCTAATAAAATATTTGTTATAAGTTAAGTTTTACATTTACATTTTATTTAATCAACAAATTATGTGTGCCAGAAACAGTTTTATAAACGAAAACAGAACAAAAAACAAACAAATCTTACAAAAAAACTTTTTTTTTGAATAAGATGGAAATAAGATGGAAATATAACAGATGGAAATTATATGGCTAAAATAATATAAAAATAACTATAAAATAACTCCATGACAACTAAAAATTCATTAACATTTGTTGGAAAACAATAACATTTGTTAATAAGTTTTTGTCAAGACTTAATTCATGACCGTCAGCTAGATTATTTGACCTTGGTGACATATTTAAAGCAGAAACTATACGATGAGTGACCACAAGTGATAGTTCAAGTGACAGTTCTGTCACAACTGGCCAACCTTAACTGTACTATTACTACTATTTCTATGTTCTGGCTGACCTGTGATGTCAATGGGCTCCAAAGCAAAAGCCTCCTCCTCATTATGGACTAGAGTGGTCTGTTCAGTCTGGTCTGTCATGGTGGGCAGCTGCTCCACAGGACCAGAATCAGGACTGTCTGGACCTCCTGCTGCTGCTGAACAAAATGCAACATTTTAATTATTATGCATAGTACCAAATATGTAATACATACATATCATGATGTTATATGCATTCTTACGTGAAAGGTTGTCAAAATCATCATCATCATCTCCACCACCGTGGTCTTGGGGCATCATCACACCCTCAGTGATGGCTGGAGGGTCATCAAAAATACCACCTCCATCCTCGTTACTGAGCAGCTTGTCCACTGTAGGAACAGGAAGCAGCCAGCTCAGTGTCAACTGTAATGGATGCTTGTAATTGCAGCTTTAACTTATAAGGTGCTTGCGGATGCCTCTCTTACCCAGCATGCCTCCCTCTGTGCTCTCCATAGGGTTGTCTCCAAAGTCATCCTTATATTGGTCGTACTCAAGGTGATTGGACTTGTCAGCAATCTGTCCGCTACTTGACTCTGACTCCAGCAGCAGGTTGGACGCAGACGCCCCATGAATGATGTCCACTTCAAATGCACCTTCCTCTCGCATCATCTCTCGGTCATCCATTCCGAAATCAGCTGTTGAGGAAAATGGAAATTATGTACCGTATGAGGACAATGCGATGTGAGTGCATAATCATTTTAAACAATAAAAAAAGCACAAAACAAACAATGTTAAAAGCATAATGTGTACATATCATACCAAAATCATTCTCCTGCAGTAGATTGAGGTTTCCCACTTCTTCTCGCATGGTGATCTCCTCCACACGCGACTGATTCAGGGTGAACTGTTGAGCAACGTCAATGTCGCTGCAAACCACAACACAAAGAAGGCATGCAAGTCTAACTACATTTATACATTTAGACTTTGATATCTGTAAGTTGAAATCTGAACATACTCCAGGTCCGGAAGAGGCTGATCGAAGTCATGAAATTCTTCGGGTAATGTGATGGCGTTGTAGGCAGCTTCACGGTTCTCCTCAGGCAGGTCGACCACACCTGTGTCAAACAGTCCACAATATATTATCTCTTGCAGTACAACAGGACCAACTTCTTATGTAGTCCAGCCACAACTTACCTGGGCGAAAAGCCATTTTAATCTTAATAAAAGCCTCATTGCAGTCTGCCAGCAGGTACTTGGCTTTTCTGTGGTAGATCCTCACTACGCCAAGGAGTAAGTGACCAGATGTACGGAGAGCCATTTTTACCTATGAAATTAAGCAAATATTATAAATAAATGGAGCTGCTATAGAGCTGCTCAATCATGATATCAATTTGAAAGCCATCCCAGAAGGAATTTCTAATGTAATTTTAAGAAATGCGGTTTTTGATTTATGAGTAAAATAAGATCTGTGAACATCATTGAAGAGATTTTCATGGTTTGTTCTAAACATAAATTAAAGTAGCTATGTTTATGTGCCCACAAATATTCCATTTATAATCGGATTGAATTGGATTGACCAGGTCTATTAAACTAATACTAAAAAAAAAAAAAAAGTGTTTCATTATTTGAAATGAAATAAACTTCGAAATAAAATAAATGTACTATATGTATTTTTGATGTACTAAAATAACTACATAAAAATGAATAAAAACAATACAGACATATTTATAATAATAACAACTATTAAAAGCTATATAGACATATTTAAAAATGACAAAACACAAATAAATGACCAAAACTTTGATTAAAATAAAAATGAAAACAGAAAATACAAAAATAAAAACTAAATTAAAATAAAAAAATGTAATAGTATCTCAACATAACCAAAATAGCGCTGGTGTAGACCTGAAAAAATCTAACCTCAGGAAAAAATTAAGCATGTAATTTTTCTCAATCGGATTAAAAAATGTAAACAAATATGTGAACTGGATTTTAATGTTTAAGGTTCATATAAACAGAGCTTTCAGAATCTGAAATCAGATTGGATTCATTCTGATTGTCGATAATTTGTGGATATAAACATGACTAGTCACACCTCAAACATGAAATCTTGGGTTTTTGGACTAAAAAACTGAACAGCACTACTCTAAACAGGTCTGCAAGGCATTTTAAGCTCTGACATGGCATTTAAAAACAATAAAGAACAAAATTGGAATCCACAAGAAACATGGACAAAAATAAACCTGAACAGCATGATTTCAAGAGAATCTATTAACCTTTGGAGAGATGATGCTCTCTACACTGCTCTCCAGATTGCACTCAAACACGTGTGCTTTGGTCAGCTTCTTATCCCAGTGGGCCGCCAACCAGATTTTGGCCAGCGGCCCACGTTTGCTGAGGACAAAGTGGGCGTAGAACATCGTCCCTGCACCTTCTCACACTGAGGTGGTGGGGGACGCTGAACCTGAGGAAAAAATGGCACTGGTGTTAGGCACAATTATTCATTTGATTGCTTAAAAGGTAATGTGTGTATTTTTTGTTATGTTAAACAACTTTCCTCTATACAGCTTAATATGCAGAGAAACTTTAACCAAGCCATACATGGCTTAAACATTCTGTGGCGGTATCAAAACATTGCTGTTTGTTTGAGTTTGTGGCTAACTGTGACTGTGTCCAATCAAACAATAAAAGACAGCTCAGGAAACTTTAATTTTTATGCAGGTAATAGCGTCACTCAGGTCTTTTAAATGGTTTATTTCACAGAAATCTAAAAATATCATTCAATAACTTCTTTCTGTCATAACAACCAACATTCTGTTAAGTTTCTAAAGGTGTTCATTGTATGTTCAGTTTGTTGCAGTACCTTTAAATAAAGACATTCTAGAACTTACTGTAGTTTGCATTTACAAAAACGCATTACTTTACATTACATTACTTCGAGCAATATGGTATTTATTAAATCGGTTTCGTATGTGTGTTACTGATGAAACCGTTTCATTCCAAAGATTCGTCTAAAATTCATTCGTGAACTTGATGGACATCGCTAGTTGTTATTTAAGTGTCTTCTTGTTGGGTGTCAATCGGAAATGTTTAGGAATATCATATTAGATTAAAAACAGCAGTTATAATTTTAGCGATTCCATTTGGTGAAATTATAGTTTGCCAGTACATTTGAAGAATTTACTCGTAATATGTTAGATGTACCAAAGAGTATAGAATACCAAGAGGCGAAACTCTGATGCTTTTCGGGCAACAGCCACTAGGTGGCGCTTCGGTAGCGCGGCCGCCATTTTGGG
>JAFVLL020003995.1:0-7500 GCA_021397915.2 Tor tambroides
GTGTGTGTGTGTGTGTGTGTGTGTGTGTGTGTGTGTGTGTGTGTGTGTGTGTGTGAGTGAGATTAGATAAGCAGTTATGCTGAATTTCCACTCGGCTGTAAAGTTTCTGTTGAGAGTTGCTGATTGGAGCAAAATTAAAGCGTCATGCTGATTATTATATCTCACCAACGGCCCGTCTCTCACACACACACACACACACACACACTCTCACACACACACACACACTCTCTCTCTCTCTCTCTCTCTCTCTCTCTCTCTCTCTCTCTCTCTCTCTCTCACACACACACACACACACTCTCTCACACACACACACACTGTAGAACTGTAGAATTAATTTAACTCACTCTGATTCCGTCTGTATGTCAGATGTTCTGGCCTCAGTTGCTCTCTATATTTCATGTTTGTGTCAGTCATGATGCTGCATCTTAAACTCGTTCACAATCAAGATCCTGTTTACACGCCTTCAGGCATCAAATCTGTGCTTCATGAGGATATATTTATATTGTGCTCATTATTGCACCATCATAAATCCATATGAATCATACTGCTCTAATGTAATATTAATCCAAAGAGCTATATAATATTTAATGTTACTGAAATATTTTCTTTCTTTGAAGGAGGGCTTCATATGTGCATCTTATTCTATTATATTCTATTTTTATATTTTTATGTTACTATATTATATTGTTTTATATTATATTATGAATATATAACATTAGGACATTAGGACCCCACAAAGTAGTATAAACAAGGGTGTGTGTGTGTGTGTGTGTGTGTGTGTGTTTCAGCCGGTGTTTCGGCGTGTTCCTGTCGTCAGATCTCAGCATTCAGCGGCGGCGGTGGCTGATGACGATCGTTCATGGACTGGACAGGAGAGTCTGGCTCAAGATGACCCTGAGATGTGGGACCTTCTTCAGAAGGAGAAGGACAGACAGTGTCGAGGACTGGAGCTCATCGCCTCTGAGGTGACTTTCAGATTAATCTCATTCATTACATGATTCATTCATTGAATTAATCACAAATTAATCACACATCAATTTTGGCTGAGAAATTACCCCCTGAAAAGATCATTTAAAGTCTTAGAAGGCCATCAGGTGGCGTTGAATCACTGTCTTAATGAGTGAGTCATTGAATCGTTCATTCAGCCAATTTTCCTCCATTGGCTGATTCATTCAAAGTGACTGTCTTTATGAATGAGTCATTGAATCACTGACTCACTCGAGTCGTTCAAATGGCTGATTCGTTCAGAAACTAAGCAAGTGACTGTCAATATGAATGAGTCACTGACTCACTTAATTTGGACATTCTAAAACGCTTAACATGTAAAACGCTTAACGTGGCTTAATGCATTAAAACAGTGTTTTTAAAAGACCAAATTCAATAAACACATTATTAATAAAGCATATAATGTAGAGACACGCAGATGAGTCCAGAATAAGAACGCAACATGTTTAAATACGCTTTGGATAAAAAAAAAAGTGTCTGTTAAATGAATGACTAAAAATTACGCATTAAGCAATTTCCTCCCAAATGAGTCACTGACTCACTTAATTCACAGCTTATTCATTCAGAAATGAAGCAAGTTACCCTTTATGATTGAATCAGTGAATCACTGAGTCACTCAATTTGTTCAAACGCCTGATTCATTCAGAAACTAAGCAAGTGCCTCTTTGTGAATGAGTCATTGAATCACTGACTCACTTGATTCATTCATGGCTTATTCATTCAGAAACTGAGAAAGTGGCTCTTTATGAATGAATCATTGAATCACTGAGTCACTCAATTCATTAAATGCCTGATTTATTCAGAAACTTATCAAGTAAATGTCTTTTTGAATGAGTCACTGAATCACTGACTCACTTGATTTGTTCAAAACGGTGGATTCATTGAGTAATGAATCACCACTGTGTTGATCAGAGATGCTCAACAGTTCTGCTGTGGTTTTGATTGGAACTATTTTCATTGGTGAAATTGATCAAAACACAATAATGACAATAATGTATCTAAAATGTAACACAATATGAACTTGTTTATTGAACTGTTGTGTAATATCAATATCACATTTGTAATAGTGCAGATATTGGAGAGAAACAGCACTCCTGCTGGTGTGATATTGCTGAACTATATCTCATGATATAAATATAATACACAAACTCATCCAGGGCTGAATTAAACTGAATACTGTAGTCTCAAGACTCATTTTATCATAGCTATCTGAAATGTGTGTGTGAACAGAACTTCTGCAGTCGTGCGGCTCTCGAGGCTCAGGGTTCGTGTCTCAACAACAAGTACTCTGAAGGATACCCAGGAAAAAGGTGTGTGTGTATTTTTTGTGTATTAATTTATTCAAAAATACATTCAAAAGACCATTTCAGATTTTTGAGCAAAGTGGATTTTAGTTACTTTAAATCCAGTTGAAGAGTCTGTATAAAACACTGAGTCAGAAATCACACATTCACATGCTGAAAAACTATGTACCTCATGCTTCAGTTTTTGCTGGAAATGATTTTCATATGAAACCATATTTTTCAAATGAAGATTTCAGTTTGTAGGAACCAAAACAAACATTTTACACAATTTAAAAGGGAAAAAAAGGATTTTCATGAAGAAAAAAATTTATCTAATTTGTACTTTTATAATTTTTATTTTTTTTAATTTATCTATTTTATTTTATTTATTTATTTTTTATTTATAGGTATGTATTCATTTGTTCAATCATTAATTTTTGTTTTTATTTAATATATCTATTTTAATTATTTGTATTTATATTTCTTGTTATTTTTGTTTTATTTACTACTTTTATTTATTTACTCATAAATAGCACAAATATTCATTTGTGTTATTTATATTTTTGTTTACTTTATATCTATTTAATTTGTCAGTTGTATGTATTTTTATTTGTATTTCTTGTTATTTGTATCATTTTATTTACTGTTACTTATTCATAATTCATTTTTTTATATATATTTTTCTTTACTTCTTTATTTCTATTTTATTTGTCTATTGTATACATTATTTTTATTTGTATTTATTGTTGTTAGGGCCCAAGCCCGAAGGGGATTTTTGGAAAAATATGGCTGTGAAATAATGAACACTAGTCCTTTCAAAATCCTAGAATTGACACCAAACTTTGTCGACATGATTACAAAACATTGACAGACTTAAATTGTGAACAGCTTTTGAATAACTTGAACGGTGTTGCCATGGTGATTTATTAAAGTAACAGTCTTTCACAGTCT
Organism: Tor tambroides; assembly: GCA_021397915.2. Classification (NCBI taxonomy): domain Eukaryota; kingdom Metazoa; phylum Chordata; class Actinopteri; order Cypriniformes; family Cyprinidae; genus Tor; species Tor tambroides. The sequence continues at coordinate 3,240 of JAFVLL020003995.1, forward strand.
TGATGGTTTGGATTAACCCTTTAATTGCTTTATCCCTTAAAACCAGACTGCCAGAGGGTTACTGTATATGCATGTGCACGTTGTGCCTCTTTTTATGGATGCCACCAGGGTGGCGGTTGCACTGATGGCTTGGGCCCGTCATCGATGCTATATTTTGTATCACTTTTTTTACTTATTTATAATTCATTTTGTTTTTTATATATTTTTCTTTATTTCTATTTAATTTGTCTGTTGTTTGTATTTTTTTTATTTGTATTTACTGTTATTTTTATCTTTTTGTTTACTTAATTTGTTTTTTATATTTTTGTTTACTACTTTGTTTCTATTTAATTTATCTATTGTATGTATTTTTATTTTTATTTATTGTTGTTTTATAATTTTATTTACTACTTTTACTTATTTAAAATGTATTTATTTATATATATAATATTATTATTATTTTTTTTTTTTTTTATTTATTTATTTATTTTTTTTTTTAAATATTGTGTGTGTGTGTGTGTGCAGGTATTACGGCGGAGCAGAGGTTGTGGATCAGATCGAGCTCTTGTGTCAGAAGAGGGCTCTGGAGGCATTTGATCTCGACCCGTCCCTCTGGGGCGTCAATGTTCAGCCCTACTCTGGATCTCCGGCGAACTTCGCTGCTTACACGGCCGTCCTGAACCCTCACGAGCGAATTATGGGTCTGGACCTGCCCGACGGCGGACAGTGAGTAACAGTGTTAGCGGTAACACGAGTTACGCAATCAGAGTACTTTTTCAAGTAACTAGTAAAGTAAGGCATTACTTTTTAATTTACAAGAAAATATCGGAGTTACTTTTTCAAAAAAATAACACCAGTTACTTTGTTTCCCATGTATTGATTGACAGCTCTCCTGTTCTCATGTTAAGAGAAGTTGGAAGTGTTACTGTAGTTCTAGACTAAATGTCAACATGCATTAATTAATCTCACTTGCAAAAAAACACATTCAGTATTCAACAAAATGAATTAAAACAGTCAACTGCAAACTCAAAATATGAACCAAACCTGCAAAATTTAAAAATGTTAAATAACACTAATGTTTTCAATCCCATTTTATTAACCAGTATTTTTTCTGATGACCTTTGATGATCCAGTTCAACCGTACTAAGCAAAAATGACTTTAGATAAACTAACAATTGTGCTTCATTGTTTTTTTTATTGCCGAAGAGTGTTGAACCTTCTCCTGTATTCTACTGTACAGACGTGAATTTGCTTTTCCTTCAGCCTAAGGCTTATTCATTACACTTTTTGGTGTGAAAGGGTTTTTACATTTGTTATAAATAGAACTTTTTATATTAAAAACAAACAATGAAGCCCTGCTCATATTTAAAATGTAACGCAAATGTAACACAATGCATTACTTTCCATAAGAAGTAACTAAATAACGTAATTAGTTACTTTTTTAGGGAGTAATGCAATATTGTAATCAGTGCTGGGTGTAACTAGTTACTAAGTAATTAGTTACTGTAATTGCATTACTTTTCCCTTGAAAAAGTAAAGTAAGGGATTACTCTTATTTTTTCTGTAATTTAATTACAGTTACTTCTTCTGTAATTGAACTCAACCCCCTGGGGTCTCGTATTTTCTTGATGACCGTGAAAAGAACTAAAAATACTCCGGAATTTTTGATTATACATATAAGAATAAGGTGTCATTTGAAAATGGAAAGGGTCTATTTTATTTGTGTGTAGTCATAATAACAACAAAATAATGTGCTTTTCTAAAATAAAGAAAATAAGCAGGGTGCGTTCTCTGTCGTCTCTGTCAACTCTCTTCACCGACACGTAAATAAAACAACCTGAATCTCCGCGAATACTGGCCTCAAAGACACAAGAAATACATGTATAGAAAGCTTGATATGTCTGTCAAGCTGTCTGATATGAAGTCAAGTCACGTCCAAAACAAATATTCTGTGATAAAGTAATCCGTATGAAACCAACGTGATGTCCAGTTTTCCCGTCTCAACTCATTATCTCTAATGAGATCGCGCGAATGTAAACGCCCACATCGCCTCCACGTAAACAAGCAAGTTCATCACGGCTACTTTTTATTTCTGGAAGAAGACGTGCTAGAAGAAGAGAAATAACCCAGAATTTGCCTCACGACGCAATGCGTCGCGCAGCTGTATCCAGTGGAGGATATCATTCTGACGAGTAGCCTAAGATTACTTGCATCTGTTGTTATTGTGACATAACTTGTACACATTTTACTAGTTAGACTTTTCCCAAACTATAATTCCTGACTACATGTATGAAATCAAGTGAAACATTTTGAAATGTGTCAAAACGTCCCACAATGCCAGGATGTTTGTTTAGTGCTTTATAACATATAAAACCGCAAGATATAAAAGTAGAACGAGTGTTAACACTATGATATTAGTCTGAGTGTTTTGCACAAAGGTGTGTTCAGATCAGTATGTTCAATCATGTGTCCTTGACCTTCACTGTGTATATTTTTATTATACTGTGTTGTAAATAAAACACAAATAATAATACAAATACAAATAATCAAAAAACCTCATTATTTTACTCTCCTCACACTCTTTCTTACCTGCCTTGGCTCAATCACATTCATATTGATGGCCCATTATTGGAGGCCGTTTGTGAATCACTAAATATTCATGGCCATCGTCACTCCCTCGCATAAGGGCATTCTATCAGAAAACATGTTTTTCAGATGTTAAATCAATATATTGTTTTCTGTGAATGAGAAAACAAGGTGATAAAACTCTAGTCTAACATATCCAGTTCTCAAAAGTCTTGTGAACAAATATTCTGTATGTGTTTCATGGCCTTATTTCAGTGACTTAAAAATTTTAGTTTTTCATTAACCACGCATAAACGTTGTTTTCTCAAACACAAACATGTACATTCATGCTGCTCACATATTACTGTAGCCCAGATTATGCTGAATACATTAGGCATTAATATGTTTTTAAGATACTGAAAAAAAACACAAATGTCAGGGCATGTCAAAACTTCTCCAGGGCCCCAAAACACCCTCAGACCCCAGAGGGTTAATACTGTGTATAGACTGTAGAACATTTATACACAATACAATAGTGGATTTAACGTCAAAATTCAAAGTCTAACCTTAAAATGCATGCTTTTTATGTAACCTTAAATACTTTGAGTTAATAAGAATATTGGTAAAACATTAGTGTCCAGTTCTCACTATTAACTACTTGGTTATTAGCATGAATATAACTCTAATATTGACTGTTTATTATTAATTAAAAAGCACATATTAGTGTATGTGCTTATTCTGCAAGACCTTATTCTAAATCCTTAATCCTACCCAATTCTTAAACTTAACAACTACTTTACTAAGTATTTTTTTTTACCCAACACTGATTGTAATGCATTACTTTTAAACGTCACTTCCCCAACACTGAGAGTGACTGATTCTCTCTCTCTCTCTCTCTCTCTCTCTCTCTCATTCACTCACTGCCTCTCTCGCCCGTGTAATGACTTCTGTTTCTCTATCAGTCTCACTCATGGCTACATGTCTGATGTCAAGCGGATCTCAGCCACATCCATCTACTTCGAGTCGATGCCCTACAAACTCAACGTAAGTTCACATCACACCTGACCCTCCTCTGGCTTTAGAACTAACCATAGTGACACTAAATATTAAAAGCCTAATAAAGAGTCAGCCCGAGTGTGTGTGTGATGGATGAGTGGTCAGTCTTCTCTATGGGAGAGATAATAGGAAATCGACAGGCGGCCCTCAGACACACACACACACACACACACACACACACACACAAACTCTCTTCAGAGTGACCCTCAGACTGGTGTCAGTGTGATGGAGTGACCAGACAGACAGACGGAGAGAGAGATTATCTGCTGTCCAGATCTCAGAGAGAAACTAAGACAGAACAGAAGTCTGAGAGAGTGAGACAGACTGTTTCTAGTAGATCCTTTTGCCCAAAAATGAGCTGAAAGTATAAATGTTTTACACTTGCTGTTTTTAAAGGATTGAAATTAAGTAAATAAAGTTTTCTTGTAATTAAATATTTATTTATTTGTAATTTTTTATCATGTATTTATTTTTAATATATAAATTTTGTTTGTTTTTACAGTATATTTGTTTATTTTGTTTATTAATATCTTTGTCATTTTATAATTAATTTACAGATTTTTTTGTTTTGTTTTTTTTAGATTTTTTTTGTTAACTTTTATTTATTTTTATGTATTTGTATTTTTATCATTTTTATTTATTTTCTTTTTAATTTAATTTA
>JAFVLL020003995.1:12500-29138 GCA_021397915.2 Tor tambroides
ATGCAGATATCTTAGAGAGCATGGTGGCCGATATTGAGCCGATATTATTACTGCACATAATATGTGACCCTGGACCACAAAACCAGTCATAAGTGTCAATTTTTCAAAATTGAGATTTATACATCATCTGAAAGCTGAATAAATAAGCTTTCCATTGATGTATGGTTTGTTAGGATAGGACAATATTTGTCTGAGATACAACTATATTAATATCTGGAATCTGAGGGTGCAAAAAAATCAAAATATTGAGAAAATCACCTTTAAAGTTGTCCAAGTTAAGTTCTTAGCAATGCATATTACTAACCAAAAATTATGTTTTGATATATTTACAGTATGAAATTTACAAAATATCTTCATGGAACATGATCTTTACTTAATATACTAATGATTTTTGACATAAAACAAAAATCAATAATTTTGACCCATCCAATGTATTTTTGGCTATTGCTAAAAATAAACCCCAGCGACTTAAGACTGGTTTTGTGGTCCAGGGACACATATTTACTGAATTATATAATTTAAAAAAATACATCTGTTAAATAAATAGATTTATTTATTTATTCTTGATTCTTTAATTCTATTACAGTATTTTTCACAAATAAAGAAATTGTTAAAAACATACCGATATCTTAGAGAACAGAGTGGATGATATTAAGCTGATGTATATATTATTATTTTATATTATATTTGCTAAATTGAAAATTAATAAATTAGATAAAAAAATGAACTTGATTAAAAAAATAAATCTGCTAACAGAAAATAATTATTGGCTGATGCTGATAATTAAATAATGCCAAATATCGGCTTATATATCGGCTATGGCAAAATATCAGTCAATCACTACTTTCTTCTTTGATTCACTTCGTTTATTAGCAGTTCATTTGCTGAATTAATGGACAGTATAAAGCCAATGTATATAATATCTCAATATTTAAAAATAATAAAAACACATGTATAGCAATTGCTGAAATTAAATTTATATTTATTTTATATAATATTTACTAAATTATATACTTTGAAAATAAATAAATAAATACATCTTAACAAATAAATTTGTAAATTAAAGAAATTTATTTAGCAACTTTTTGGTTCTTTAATTCTATTGTGGTATTTTTCACAAATAATAAAAAAAAAAATCCAAATATCAGCCGATATATCTGTTGACTACTGCTTTCTGATTTGATTCACCCTGTTTATTAGCAGTTCATAAAATGCTAGTAACAGTAGGAGAAAAACACATGTATAACAATTGCCGAAATTAAATATATATTTATTTTATATAATATTTACTAAACTGTACAATATGCAAATGAATAAATATGAAAAATAATTAAATACATCTTAACTTAATAAATTTGTAAATTCAAGAAAGTTATGTAGCAACTTTAATTCTATTTTGGTATTTTTCACAAATAACTGAAAAATAATGAAAATGTCAAATATCGGTCGACCACTATTTTCTGCTTTGATTCATTATTGATTTTCTGCTTTTTTAGCGGTTTATAAAAAAACACATGTATAACAAATGTTGAAATTAAATATATATTTATTTTATTTTATCATATTTACTAAATTATATAATTTGAAAATGAATAAATATGAAATAGAAGTAATTTGAACTTGAGAACAAATTACATTTGTAAAATAAAGAAATTTATTTAGCAGCTTCTTTGTTATAGTATTTTTTGCAAATAGTTAAAAAATAATTTAAAAATGCACTATATCGGCCGATATATCGGTCAACCACTACTTTCTGTTTAGTTCACTCTGTTTATTAGCGGTTCATACGCTGAATTAATATCCTGCAGTTCCATATGCAGCATCATCCTGGAGCTTCTCTCTCTGTGAATCATCTCCTATTCTCTCTCATCTTCTTCAGAACAATGGCTGGTGCACTTGGGAGCTCATTTATGATTTTTGATAATTGATAGCTGTTCATTCGATCTCTCTTCAGGCCATGACGCCCATGTTTCGTGAATACATCGCTCAGGTTCTGAAGAACTCGAAGGCCATGGCCGATGCGCTGCTGAAGAAGGGCTACACGCTGGTCTCTGGTGGGTTTTTCGTCTGTTTCTGCGCTCTAGGGTTTCTCTTCAGGTGAGCAGAACGTGTTCGTCTGGGACTGAGACGATGCCACTGGATTCTCCTGGAAGATAAAGTTAGTTTTCCTCCGTTTTCTCAGTGTGTGTGCTGCAGTATTGAGACTCAAACCTCTACAATGAACTAATTAACTAAATCAGTTAATTATACTCAGCAGAATTAATGAACAGTCCGGTTAATGATTCAGTGTTTGATGCGTGGCGAGTCTTCATAACACACTGACACACCAAAGACCTTCAGACGCATGAAGCTCTACTAACGGTTGAGCTCTGGTGCTTCTTTAAATGTCATCAAATCATGCAGACGGCCTCATGAACAGACGGAAATACAACCCAGATCACATTAAAAATTAGTAGTAAGGATAGATGTGGTTTGTGCTGAACCTTCAGATGAAAACATCAGTGCTTTTAAAATCATTTAGAGGACGTTTTTCAGGGTTTCTGTGAGGCTTAATTCAAATTTAGGCCTAAAAAGGTCTTAAATCAGAGCAGAAAGTCTGAAATTCATAACCTCGTGGCATTAAATGTTGCATGCACTGCAAAAAAATGAATATCATCCTCAGTAATTCTGTCCTTTTTTTTCCAGCACAAATATCTAAACCTCCTTAAATCAAGATGCATTTAGTGGAGATGCAAAATGAAGATGTGAAGTCAGAAATTGATCAAAATGAAGTGACTTTGATTAAAACAAAAACAAATATCTGTCAATATGGAATGAAAACTTGTTTCCCTTTGAATTAAGTTAATTTTTCCGAGCACATTGGCTTTATTTGTTCTCGTTTTAATCATAAACTCAATGTGATCATAAATTTCTGATAAAACAACTTAATGTAAATAATGTGATCTGAAGGTACAGTAAAAGTTATTTTCATATTCTAATATTTGTGAGCAGGGATATTAAAACCATAAGCTATTTATTTTGTAAAATGAATTAAAAAGTTATGTTCAAACATTGATGTGTTGCTAATACAAGACATTCTGCTCTCTTTATGTATTGTTCCCTTCATTTATTCCTTGCATTTCTTGACTCGATGTATAAAATTCTATAAAACCTTGTTTTTATTCACTGAACTATTTTGAGACAGTTTAGCATCTTCGATGTCTAGTATAAAATATCTGATGCCAAAGTCCCGAAGGATCTTGAGACTCTGAGAGGATTTTTACTGTCTTCATTTGATCATACACAGAAATACAAACACATAATGAATGAATATTAAAATAAGCTAAAGTTAAAATTGATCAGTTAAGAAGTTCTTCACTCTCACATAAAGTTACTTAAAAGATGTCAGAGTTGCTTCATTCTTCCACCTAAAGCAAAGGAGTTAATTTATTCCGTTTAATAATGGTTTGTGATGTTTATTATTCACACTCGGTTATTTAAGGAGCTAAGCGATTGTTTTTCTGCAGCTAATTTCCTCGTTATAGTTGTAGAGAGAGGCTCTCTCATGTCCCATCAGCCAGTTGGAGGTGAATCCAAATCACTTTTATTGAAGAAAACGCCAGCAGAATGAATGTTTGTCTCTTCGTCTGAAGTCTTGATGATTTTACCGCGCTGAAACACTTTTAATGATGTTTTTGTGCGCTGGGTGGTGGTGTTGTTGTTGTAATATATAATTATTGGTCGGCCCTTCAGTGAATCAGCTGCAGTTTTTCCTCAGTAACCGCTGCAGGAATGACACATGCAGCACTAATGAACGTCTGCACGCTCTTCACATCGACGCACGTGTTGTTGTTGAGCTTCCGCTCTGTTCTTATCACGTCTGAAGCAGCTGCAGATCAGTTTATGACTCGGTCTCACCTGGATCAAGTGTGAATGATTATGACACAGACGATTGAGAGATGACAAACCGACTGCTGTGAGACTGTTAAACAGCAAAACTCACACTCCTCTTTACTTTAACGAATCTGAGGTTCTCAGAAGCAGAAGTCTGATTAATTGGGTTAACTCTTATTATGAACTATAATCTCAAAATTTCAAAAATCTACGATTGCATTTATATGACTTTACAAAAGAGGAAAAAATTCAGAGGGAGTGATTTTGTTGGTCAAAAGAGAGAAAGAAGTCAAATTTAGAAACTCTCATGAAGCAGCATTACTAATTTTCTGTAATTTAATGCTAAGATAATATATAAAAAATAAAAATAAAAGCAGGGTTATTATAGCAAACTAAAACCATTTTTAAAAACATTTGTTTTTTTTGTTAATTTAAATAAAATATAAAAAATGTAAACTTATTTCAGTTAGTTTCCAAGCCGGCATTTCTCATTTTCATTAAGTTTTACTATGTGTGCTAAAATAACTAAAACCAAAACTGAAATAAAATTAATAAAAACTATATAGACATTTTAAAATGACAAAAACGAATAAAAATACACAACAAAATTACTAAAAGCTTAAGTTAAAATAACATGAAAGCTATAATAGTATCTCAGTGATACTAAAATAGCAGTGACACAAAATATGGTGTTACAAAATGTACATTTCTGTTTTTTTTTAAATGAAAATATAAACCTTTGCTGGATTTACAATGTTGATGTTTGGAAATGTCATTACTGTCTGTGATAAAGATTAATTCATGATCCTTCATGAAATTTGAGTTTCAATTTGAGTTTCATCAGTGACTTTATTCCGAACAGAATAAAAAAAAAATAAGAAAAACAGAATAAAAATAAAAAATGTGACTTCACAATTTGTAAACAAAAACTGAGTGTAAAAAGTCAGAATTGTGAGATAAAAAAATCAATCTTTCATCATGATGTAATTGTCCTTCTCATCTGATGTCATCAATCCCTCAATCCAATCTCTTATAGAGACAGTTACATCCAATCAGTTCATCAGGGAGAAAATCAGGTCTTGTTCTTTATGATATGGCAGTCGAATGGATTGTGAATGAATCTTCATGTTGCATAATAACCTCGTAATCGACGCTGTTTGTATCAGAGAACTCCGAATGTGTTGAAGTGACCGCAGATCTTCATCCAGTCGGACTCGTTTGACTGAAGATCAGTGTTGTGTGTTTGTTCAGGAGGAACCGATAATCATCTGGTTCTGGTGGACCTGCGGCCTCAGGGGATGGACGGAGCGCGGGCCGAGAGAGTTCTGGAGCTGGTGTCCATCACTGCCAACAAAAACACCTGCCCAGGAGACAAGAGCGCACTCACACCTGGAGGACTGAGACTCGGTGAGACACACACACACACAGATACACACACTCACAGATACACACACGCACACACACAGATACACACACTCACAGATACACACACACACACACACAGATACACACACACACACACACTAGTGGTGCAACGGATCACAAAACTCACGGTTCGGATCATACTACGGATTTTGAGTCACGGATCGGATCATTTTTCGGATCAGCAAAAAAAGTTTGCTTTTCATTTATTACTAAAAGCTTACTTTACATATACCCCAGCAGAAACTACTATTAAATCAGTAATAAAACAAGAACAATTAAACAAATTACAAGCATAGATGAACAGCCTACAACATAAAATTATAAATAAAGACAGTAACAGTAGTATTCAGGTGCAAAAATGTAAAAATTAAGTGTAAAACAACACAATAATGCTTACTGCATAAGTTAAATACAGATGATTAGCAGACAGAAGCAGGTTTTATAGGCTGCTGTCTCTTTAAGACTAAATGCACGGACATAATACTGACACACATCCGGTTTCTTTCTCAGTCAGCTGTATATGTTAACTTAAGACATAACCGACTGTGTTGACAAGAATACTTGCCAAAACGGGTATTTTAACATAACTTTGTGTGTATTTATCCATCCGTTGAGGCGTTGTCTAAAACACTCTGAATCGCGCCTCTCTCTCTCTGCGTGTGCAGTGTGTGGCGAGCGGCAGCGGCTGAGCACAGAAAACGGTGCGCGAGTCCTGATTCGAGTTCTCCTTCATCTAAATGGTCTGAAATTGCTTGAATGTGTAAATTGGCAAGACAAAACACGTGCAAATGATAAACTTTCACTCTATGATGTTTAAACTTAGCAGTTATTCCGTGAATCGCATGCGTGCCGAACCGTGGGGACTGGTCCGTACGGATCACGGATCATCTACGATCCGTTGCACCCCTAACACACACACACACTCTCAGATACACACTCACACACACTCACAGACACACACACACTCTCAGATACACACTCACACACACTCACAGACACACACACACTCACAGACACACACACACTCACAGATACACACTCACACACACTCACAGACACACACACTCTCAGATACACACTCACACACACTCACAGACACACACACACTCTCAGATACACACTCACACACACTCACAGACACACACACACTCACAGACACACACACACTCACAGACACACACACACTCACAGATACACACTCACACACACTCACAGACACACACACACTCTCAGATACACACTCACACACACTCACAGACACACACACACTCACAGAGACACACACACACTCACAGATAGACACACTCACAGACACACACACACTCACAGATACACACTCACACACACTCACAGATACACACACTCAGATACACACACACACACACACACACACACTCAGATACACACACACACACACACACACACTCAGATACACACACACACACACACACACACACTCAGATACACACACACACACACACTCACAGACACACACTCACACACACTCACAGACACACACTCAGATACACACACACACACACACACACACACTCACAGATACACAAACACTCACACACACACACTCAGATACACACTCACAGATACACACACACTCACATACACTCACAGATACACACTCACACACTCACAGATAGACACACACACACTCACAGATACACACACACACACTCACAGATACACACACATACACACACACACACTCAGATACACACACACTCACAGATACACACACACACACACACACACTCAGATACACACACTCAGATACACACACACACACACTCACAGATACACAAACACTCACACACACACACTCAGATACACACACACTCACAGATACACACACACTCACATACACTCACAGATACACACACACACACACTCTCAGATACACACACTCACAGATACACACACACTCACATACTCACAGATACACACACACTCACATACACTCACAGATACACACACACTCACTCACACACACTCACAGATACACACTCACAGATACACACACACATACACACACACACACACTCACAGATACACACACACACACACACACACACTCAGATACACACACACACACTCACAGATACACACACACTCACATACACTCACAGATACACACACACACACACACACATTCACAGATACACACACACACACACACACTCACAGATACACACACACACACACACACACACACTCAGATACACACACACTCACAGATACACACACACTCACATACACTCACAGATACACACACACTCACTCACACACATTCACAGATACACACACACACACACACTCACAGATACACACACACACACACACACACACTCAGATACACACACACACACACACTCACAGATACACAAACACTCACACACACACACTCAGATACACACACACACACACACACACACACACTCACAGATACACACACACTCACAGATACACACACACACACACACACACACACACACACACAAACACACACACACACACACTCACAGATACACACACACACTCACATACACTCACAGATACACACACACACACACACACACACACACTCAGATACACACACACTCACAGATACACACACACACTCACATACACTCACAGATACACACACACACACACTCACAGATACACACTCACACACACACTCACAGATACACACACACACACACACACTCTCAGATACACACACACACACTCTCACAGATACACACTCACACACTCACAGATACACACACACTCACATACACTCACAGATACACACACACACACTCACACACACTCAGATACACACACACACACACACTCACACACACTCAGATACACACACACACACACACACTCACAGATACACACACACACTCACACACACTCACAGATACACACTCACACACACTCACAGATACACACACATACACACACACACTCACAGATACTCACAGATACACACACATACACACACACACACACACACTCACAGATACACACACACTCACAGATACACACACACACTCACAGATACACACAGATACACACACACTCACATACACTCACAGATACGCACACACACTCACACTCACACACACACTCACAGATACATACACACACACACACACTCACACACACTCACACACACTCACACACACTCACACACACACACTGCTGCTGTAACTCTGCTCCTCTGGTTTCCCAGGATCCCCTGCTCTCACGTCTCGTCAGTTCAAGGAGTCTGACTTCCAGCAGGTGGTGGATTTCATCGATCAGGGCATCAAGATCTCTCTGGACGTCAAGAAGAAGACCAGTGAGTACAGACCCACAGATCTGATGTGTCTGCTCACTCATGGGCTGTTATTATACATCAACAATATATAGTCAAACCAAAATATATTCAGACATCTTCAACATTTCTCACATGATCACAGTTTATGGCTATAGTTTAGAGAATGGTAATAAAATATGAGAAGAACTCAACTGTGTCAGAACAAATTGATCTTGATAATGTCAGATAACTTTGATAGAAAGCTATGGAACAAAACATGCTCAGGTCAAAGTGCAAATCACATTTTACTGCTAGTCCACTGTATGAAGAATTTTTGGGTATAATGTCACAGTTTACTTTATTTTGCTATCCTTACTTACAGAAATCAACTATAGTGTCCTGCCCCCACTAGTAAAAAATATCAAAAATTATATCTGCTGTCTGAATCATTTTTGGTTTGACTGTATGTTACATATCAACAGTATCGTTATTATTGCATATCATGTGTCATCATTTGAAGACTGACAGCATTACAGTAACAAAATGACACAATTGTGATGTTTTTATTTAAAACAGCCATACAGTAATTATAGTATGTTTCACGATCATTTAAAATATCAGATATATTCACATATTGTTTAGGGTGATTCTTTATCAATTTTGTGCAAGCATGAAAAATTTGAAAAAATACACTACGATTAAGATGTCTGGGGTCAGTAGGGTTTGGGTTGTTTATTTGTTTTAAAATAAATTAAAACTTTTATTCATCAGGGATACAAAAGTGCCAGTAAAGACATTTATAATGTTACAAAAGATTGTATTTTAAATAAATGCTGTTCTTTTGAACTTTCTATTCATCTGTGAATCCTGAAAGATAAATCACAGTTTCCACTAAAATATTGAGCAGCACAACTGTTTTCAACATTAATAATAATCAGAAATGTTTCTTGAGCAGCACATCAGCATATTAGAATGATTCCTGAAGATCATGACACTGAAAATTGATGCAAAATTCAGCTTTAATCACAGAAATAAATTACAGTTTAACAGATATTCACATGGAAAATATATTTTTTAACTTATAATAATATTTCACAATTTTTACTGTATTTTTATCATTATTGCAGCTTTAATGTAGTTCTGTCTCCTCATGCAATCTCTCTTACATGTTTTTCTTTGTTTCCCTTCAGAAAAACTGTCAGATTTCAAGAGTTTCCTGCTGGAGGACTCAGAGACGGCGTCTCGTATCGCTGATTTGCGTCGTCGCGTTGAAGCTTTCTCTCGTCCGTTCCCAATGCCTGGATTTCATGACCATTAAAACAGCAGATCCGGATAACAAGGAGCAAATCAACCATTAGACCCGAGAACACACGCGTTATTTCTTTTTTTGTTTAGCTTACAGATCAATCACTACGTTATTAATCATTTCTGGAACTAAAAGTCTTAAAACGACCAGAAGTGCACATAGATATTGAAACAAACGTTCACAGATGGACTCGAATAAGGAAGAACAAAATGCGCCGGATGGTTTGTGATGGAAGATTCGGTGACATTAGAAAAGAGTTTCCCTTCTGCGGATGATTTATTCCTCATATTATGGCGTTCAGGACTCGACTAACATGTCGAACAAATGTTTCTAACAGACTAACGATGCGAAATGTTTACAGAATGCGATTCTCATTCCCGTTTTTCTACTTGAGTCTCAGTAGTTTGAGTTCTTCTCCTTCTTTGATAATCGAAGCTGTTTTGTAAATGTACAGTAGTGTGTGTAAACACTGTAAGTGCGTTGTTGGAGTTTGAATGATTTCTGAGCGTTTTCTGCAGTGATTGTGAGCAAACGCACTGATATCGATAAATACTTTAAGCCACGTCTGCAATCCTCCACCTTCATTCTTGCCTGACAAAACACCTTTTTATCACAGAATGATTCTTTTTAAATGGACAGATCTTTACAAATGATTTTCTAAAAACGTCTAATCCCAATAAAATGGTGAAAATGCAACTCTTTCGGCTGCTCTTTTTTTCTGTGGGTGGAGATGATCGATCGGCTGCGTTCTGATCACAGCAGTCGTTCTGGCCCGTCGTCTTCAGAGGAATAATGTGTTTTGAGTCAGAGGATTATTCAGGAACGTGCATTTAAAAATACATCTCAGCGTAATACGACAGACTGAAAGAGACGCTGTTAATCAATGGATTAAAGTGAGCGTTAAAACGCAGCATCTGTGGAGAGTCTTTCCAGGTCAAATCAAAGCCCAAAATCAGAAGAAACACTAATAAGTTATATTTTTTTTTTAATGTAACCTATTTTTATTTGATGTTTTAAACCTATTTCTACCAGTGTTGTTTTAGTGTCAGTAATATACTATTAGAGTTTTAAGCTGTAAAAAAAATGAAATTTTAAATAAAAGATCATTAGAGTACATTTTTGAAGAAAATACAATTTCAGTTTTCTACTTCAAAATTTCTTGTTTAATTCAGTATGTTACTTGCAGTTATTTTGTAATTAATTGTGAAATTTACCAGCAATTTATTGTTTCTGCACCATTTTTTTTCAGTGTAGTTAATATTTTGAATTGAAGTTTATTTTTATATTTTCTGTTTTTGCTTAAATTTGTTAGTCATTTTAGTTTGTTTTTGTCTATATAATTTTTATTAAATTATTAAAATCTGTTTAAATTAAAATCTATATTAAATATAAATTTTTAGTGTATTTTTAATATGTATAAATAGTATTTATTAAATCTGATCAAATCTGTTTATTAATGTATTTGTTGTTCTAGTATACTCAAAAATTGTCACTCAAAAATTGCTAGTAAATGTCAAAAATAATTATAAGGTAGTGGCAAGTAACACACTGAATGTGAAATTTTATTAAAGTTAAAAAATGAAATATATTTTCTTGACAAACATGCTTCAATAATCTTTGCTTTATTTACATCTATAATCATTCCCCCCCAGTATTTTTCAACCTAAAATAAGAAATGTTACCTTAGCAACTACAGTAGCTGAAATAAAATATTGTTTTAAATTTCAATTGAATAATTTAAGTTATTTTTTATTTTATTTCAAGCAATGACCATTTTTTAATGGTATTTATTTTAGTTTTAGTTGACGATAATAATACTGATTTCACACAAAATCTCTTAGTAAACACTTTATACCCATTTTAATCTCTGATTAATTGCTGTGATGTGAATACAAATAATTTATTTAAATTGTAGAACTTTTATACATCAGGACATCTGGCCCTAAAAGAGTCTTTTTTTTTTTATTATTGATTTTAGAATATAATTCCTTAGTTTTTTGGGTGGGATGTGAGTTTTTCAGTGAGGTGTCAGTGTTTTCTCTCATTGTGTGTGTGTCAGAGAGTAAATCCCAGCGGACGCTGAAGCGCCTCATGATGAGTGAATCCCGGTGTGTTTGTGTTACGAGAGTCGCTCGCATCATTCGTTCGTGTCGGTGTGTGTTTGTGTCGGGATCTCAGGGATGAGCTGACATGATTGGGAATCTCTCTCCTCCTCCTGCAGGCACAGACAGCCGTTAATTTGACAATAAATCAGCGGTGTTCAGCGAGGGACGGATTAACGACAGCAGCCGCAATTAATTGCGCTCGTTTATTTGGAGTGGCACGTCGGCGTTTGAACGCGTGTCATAATTAAAGCCCTGCAGGACTGTGATGTGGCGTTACGGAGTCGATGGCTTAAGTGGCGTTTTAGAGTCCCATTTAAACTCCAAACAATGGCTAATGTGCTGTAATTATCCCATAATAAAGTGTAAGTGTCTCTTATAGAGCAATAACAGTCCCGCGGAGAGACGAGGAGGAGGAGGGTTGTGAGAGAGGAAGAAGCTTCACACATCAATTAAGAGCCTGATAGACCCTGAAGAGACGATGAAGAGCAGAACCTCTCACACACACACACACACACAGAGAGAGAGTCATTGTACAGCATTACTGTACTTACACAGATAGGCCTAAGTCAAGTCACCTTTATTTTTATAGTGTGGAAGCCAGTGTCTGCCATGGAATAAACAAACAAACAAGCAACATTTTATCTCACAATTCAGACTTTTTTCTCGCAATTCTGAGAAAAAGAAGAACTGCGAGATATGAACTTGAAATTTCATGATATGAACTTAGAATTGTGAGAAACTCAGGATTGTGGGATATGAACTCGGGATTGTGGGATATGAACTCGGGATTGTGGGATATGAACTCGGAATTGTGAGATATGAACTCAGGATTGTGAAATATGAACTCGGAATTGTGAGATATGAACTCAGGATTGTGAAATATGAACTCGGAATTGAGGGATATGAACTCAGGATTGTGAGATATGAACTCAGAATTGTGGGATATGAACTCGGAATTGAGGGATATGAACTCAGGATTGTGGGATATGAACTCGGAATTGAGGGATATGAACTCAGGATTGTGAGATATGAACTCAGAATTGTGGGCTATGAATTCATAATTGCGGGATATGAACTCGGAATTGAGGGATATGAACTGGGGATTGCGAGATATGAATTCAGAATTGTGGGATATGAACTCGGAAATTGAGGGATATGAACTGGGGATTGCGAGATATGAATTCAGAATTGTGGGATATGAACTCGGAAATTGAGGGATATGAACTGGGGATTGTGAGATATGAACTCAGGATTGTGGGATATGAATTCATAATTGTGGGATATGAACTCGGAATTGTGGGATATGAACTGGGGATTGTGAGATATGAACTCAGGATTGTGGGATATGAATTCAGAATTCCAGGATATGAACTCAGAATTGAGGGATATGAACTGGGGATTGTGAGATATGAACTCGGAATTGCAGGATATGAACTGGGGATTGTGAGATATGAACTCGAAATTTCGGGATATGAACTGGGGATTGCGAGATATGAACTCAGGATTGTGAGATATGAATTCAGAATTCCAGGATATGAACTCAGAATTGAGGGATATGAACTGGGGATTGTGAGATATGAACTCAGGATTGTGGGATATGAATTCAGAATTCCAGGATATGAACTCAGAATTGAGGGATATGAACTGGGGATTGTGAGATATGAACTCGGAATTGCAGGATATGAACTGGGGATTGTGAGATATGAACTCGGAATTGCAGGATATGAACTCAGGATTGTGAGATATGAACTCGAAATTTCGGGATATGAACTGGGGATTGCGAGATATGAACTCAGGATTGTGGGATATGAACTTGGAATTGTGAGATATGAACTCGGAATTGAGGGATATGAGCTGGGGATTGTGAGATATGAACTCAGGATTGTGGGATATGAATTCAGAATTCCGGGATATGAACTCAGAATTGTGAGATATGAACTCGGAATTGCGAGATATGAACTCGGGATTGTGAGATATGAACTCGGGATTGCGAGATATGAACTCGGGATTGCGAGATATGAACTCAGGATTGTGGGATATGAATTCAGGATTCCGGGATATGAACTCGGGATTGTGAGATATGAACTCGGAATTGCGAGATATGAACTCTGGATTGCGAGATATGAACTCAGGATTGTGGGATATGAATTCAGGATTCCGGGATATGAACTCGGGATTGTGAGATATGAACTCGGAATTGTGAGATATGAACTCTGGATTGCGAGATATGAACTTAGAATTGCAGAATATGAACTGGGGAATTGCAAGATATGAACTCAGGATTGCGGGATATGAATTCAGTATTGCGGGATATGAATTCAGGATTGTGGGATATGATTTTCATCTCATGCAGATGGAGTGTGAACAGTTGATAACCTGTCTCTAAACACCTACCTTCAAATGTCAAACTATGAAATCAGCTGCTGGTGGATTTGGAATGTTTGATGGTTTCAGGTAACAGGTTTGACATCTGCTGTGTGTCAGTGATTTACAGGTGTGGTTAAACTGCTGCTTCATTTATAAGGTTTACACTTAAACTGCTTTAATGTGGAAATCTCCTTTAGAGTTTTTCAGTCTATATCTAAACCTAATGGACAGTTTACCTTCAGTATCAAGTACAATTAAATGTGGGACATCTTCACTTTCACTCAAGTGTGTTTATGGAGCTACTGGAGGGATGTTTTTCCTCAGTACTCATATTTGAAGTGTATTTCTGTGTGCGTTTGAGTCCCAGCAAACACACATCTGAGTTTGTTTACACCTGAGCAGAGATGTTGAACACATATACACACACACACAGAGCAGATTTTCACACGGAAGTCTCAGCTGTGCCCAGCGGCTCGAGGAGCTGTTCTCACCTCACACATACACACACACACTCAAACACACGTGTGTGTTTTTTCTTATGATGTGTTGTCTTCAGTGCTGTGTAGTAATATGTAATCCGATTCCAAAAATTACATACTTGTTATTAGATTACATTACATTTTAAAATGCTCACAATCAGATTAGAGTTACTTTTTATGGATTACATGATTACATATAACACAATGGCAGTAAATTATTCATAATTTATTGACTCATCTCAATTCTTTTTTTTTTTTCCTTCAAAATTTTCTTTCTAAAGGAATCTTCCATTTATATACATTTGGAAGTCTTCCAGTAGTTTTTATGTAATTGCACATGCCTTCCACTAGTCAGGCGGCTATGGTTACAGAAAACTGACACATTTTAATTAGTATTTGAATTAACACTCAATGTGTCATTTAACCAGGTTTTACTATGTCTTCGGACTTGACATGAATCTTTGCATTTTAATGTGTTTTAAAGACATTCTGCATGCCAAACTGACTGCATTAGTGTGGTAAAGTTAGTTTTAATTTTGTGAATTATATATCTACTGATTATTAATGTGACTTTGATTCCAAAATATAACAATATTTTAACAGCGTATTTGTATCTGCACTGTTCTCTGATGTCGGTTTATCTAAAAGTAATCAAAAAGTACTCAGACTACATTACCTAATAATGTGTAATCCATATGGTGCTAACTACAATTTGTCAATTCATTTGTAATCAGCATTGGACTACAATTTCTAAGTATTCAACCCAGCACTGATTGTCTTATTAAACAGAACAGCACTGAATGAAGAATGAAATGTCTGTCAGACAAAAAAGTTTCATAGTCAATGTCTGAATTCATTGCAACGAGCTGAATATCTCATGATGTGATTGACTGAAGAAAGACATTGGTGAGTGAATGATCTCAGAATCATCGTTTGGTGTTATTTTTTTTGTTACTTTCCTTTATTTCAGTGTCTAAATATGTTCATCTGTTTTTGACTGCACATCCTCATAGATTGGATTTCATACTGTTATTATGTTCTGATGAATGCAGCTAAGTCAAATAATGTTTAAAATTACTTTTTTTCATAAGTTTATGTAATTGTTAACTGAATAATTGTTAATGGCACACATTCATTGACCACATCCTTACACGGTCCAGAATTCATCAAGATGCTGGACTTTGAGTTCATGTGTTTGTATAGGGACAAAAAGCACAATTTCAACACAAAGCAATGCATTTTACACAGAGAATAAACCCGGAGCTAACTGGCATCTTTGGTTTCTAGATATTTTAAAAAAACAACAACAACAAAACTCAACTGAACATTTAAATATATACACACAAGATAAGATTTCACCCATCCCTGATGATATGCAACAAAAAAAGCATAATTAAAATAAAAAGCATGCACATTTATTAAATATTTAGCTATAAATATAAGTTGAGCATATGTTTTTTATATATTTTAAAAATTATTATTAAATATATTTTTATTAGGGCTGTCAATCGATTAATCACATCCAAAATAAATGTTTTTGTTTACATAATGCATGCGTGTGTTTTTATGCATATATAAATACACACATACAGTATGTATTTTTAAAATATTTACATGTATATATTTATATAATTTATATTATATATAAATATATGTAATATATAAACATAACATTTTTCCTAAATGTATACATGGATGTGTGTGTGTATTTATTTATATATACATAATAAACATACACAGTACACAAACATATATTATGTACACAAAAACTTTTATTTT
>JAFVLL020003996.1:0-19320 GCA_021397915.2 Tor tambroides
CCTTTTTAGGATCTATAGAATTAAGTAATTTCATAACATCTTGAACTTGTAGGACTTCAAAATCAAATGATAAATCAGAAATAGAAAATGTACTAGGTGGCAAAAAGTATGTTGAAGCATCCCTTGAGATTGATGAATACTGCTGATCAAATAAATGACCTGCCATCTCAAAGTGTACATTAAAGGCATTTAAAATGTCACTTTTATCTGTGATGGTTTCATTTCCAATGATCAATTTCTGGGGAAAGTCTTTCTGTTGAGTTTAGGAATGCATTGTCCAATCAGAGGCGTTTTGATTCATCACTGCGGAGAACGTCAGAGTTGTTCAAGTGTGCGCACTCACTGACTGAATTCTGAATGTGCATTCACCAATTCTGTCATAATCATAAACAATAAAGTGCAAAATAAACGTAAGTGATTGATCTGCTTCAGTGATTATGGGAGTTTTTGACTCAAGTCATGAACCGCTCTAGTGTTCTTTGTATAATGTATTATAATATTCGTTTTGTTTTTCATGCTACCGAAATAACCAATGTGTAGTCTTGATTTTCTAACCCTTCAAAGGCAATTAAAAATTTCATAAACTGTTCATAGCTTGTTTTGTTGGTAGCCAGAATATAACTTGCTTTTTCGGCTTACTTGGTGGGATGGTCTGCATTAAAATATCACATACCTCCCTAAATGTTTTAAATGTGTTGACATGTTTTTTGTTATTGCAGTTTAATTTGTAAAGGTGTTCCTATAATTAAAAACAACTAGTTTGAAATTTATAGGCCTATCCCATGTTTGCTCCCCTCCTGCTGTTAAAACGTAACTTTTACTCGTGAGTAAATTTTAAATGAGCTACTTTTTACTTTTACTTTAGATTTTTAGACTGGTACTTTTACTTGTACTTGAGGAAAATTTCATTAATGTAATGGTATTTTTACTTGAGTAGAATATTTTAGTACTCTTTCCACCACTGGATAGAACAAACAAATGATAATTTGATAGATGCAAGTGAAGTCTAAGCTCCTGCTTAGTCTGTATCAAATGAATTAGACAACATCTGCTGATTTGTGCTATTTTTATACAGCTGATGCTGTCCCCTGACTCTACAGTCGCAAACGTTTCCATACTGCACAGATTCTGTAATGCTCTGATTACCTGACACAATAGCTTCTATACAGAGAACCACTAAAAAAAAAAGAAGGGAAAACACTGACATACGCAGTCAATTTAAAGAACAAAGTAAAGCTCAAATTCTTTCGATCTATTGTCCATGTTCACGTCTCTGTTCGGAAACACGTGGCACGTGATGATGTACATGTGACGACAGCCACTACACGTGTCTGCTCTGTGGCTCAGAGCACATTCACGGACATTATCCCAGTGCAACTCTTGAATGGGAGGGGAAGAACATCCCTTTACCAAAAATTTGAGTTTTAGCTTTTAGTTCATGGGTGTTTGCTGCTATTTGGTAGTGTAAAAATAACTTTGGAGATGTACTTTTAAAATATACAGCATTTCTCTTCTGCGAAAATGTGCCTAAATATTAATGACCGATCCTGTATTAAACTCCCACTAGTGCATCCCGCAAGTAAATCACAAGTCTTCCATGATTTATTCACTTAAATCAAATGCTAGACATCTAAATGAGGAAAAAACTACATTAAAATGTGGAAAGAAAAAAAAAATCCTAAATCGACATAACTTTCCATTTCCTTTTTTCATGACCTATTTCTCCCTGCCCAGTTCCTGTCCATTCAGAACATATTAGTTTCCATCTTTTGATTAAAAAGAAAAAAATTCTTTCTGCCTGGATTGGATGCACTGAAAATGGAGGTTAAAGAATGAAAGGCTAACATGGCACGTGAGGAGATGGCTCATTTCCACACAGACGTCAGGTGGACCATGGGACACGTGCAGCATCTCCCATCCTTCTGATTGCTTCTTCTGTCATCAATGGCTTAAAGGGGACCTATTATGCAAAAATCACTTTTATAAGCTGTTTGAACACAGTTGTGTGGCCGCAGTGTGTGAAAACAACCAGCCTATAATGTTAAAAATCCACCAACTCATTTTTTTATAAAACCAATAAATCATAAACAGTCTCTCCAAACGAGCTGTTTCAGATTCTCCCTCTCTGCACGTCACTGAGGGGAAAAAGTCCCGCCCATTAGTGACGCTCTCTGCCCTATTAGCATAAACACAGCCCTGAGTGAGAAGCTGCGGTCCGCCATTACTGGAGATATATACAATGTCAGCACCAAAGAGGCTTTACAAGTGTTGTGTTTTGGGATGCACTAATGAACATAGGAGTCACCATAATCTCCCCTCATCTGAGCCGAGGACACTGTGGTTAAATTTCATTTTCGAAGGAAATATCCCGGAAAAAATCGGTAACGTCCCCTAAATGTTTATGAATCAATACCAACGCTTCGTGCACGAACGTCAGCTCCAGACAAAGTAAGTATCACGCGTTTGTTTTCCAAATTGCCTTTCTGAAAGAGCTTCTTGGCACTCTGTAAGGCTAATGATGCTAAAGCTACCATTGTCTCTGTGTGTTTGCACTGATGCTGCCTTCAAGTGCTGCCAGAATGATCGTGAATAGGAATGTGGTAGTTAAAAGTTGCGTATGAAAGCATTGTGAGTCGATTGCTTGAAGTTGTCGAGCTCATAATCAGAAGTGGGACTTACAAAGTTTGTGATAGCATGAAACCAGCTATGTTGTTATTTTTATCCCGCCGTGCTCCCCATCTGTGCAATTCATAAATGCGAATTTATTATGCACAGTATAATCAGATGACTGACTTTGAAACCTAGTAGTTTTCTGTAAAGATAACAGGCTTTTATTAATAGTGGAATGTTTATTTACAAAGGCTAGCACTGCTAATGCGGGAGCTCGAGCTCTTGAAGCTCCGCCCTCTTCTCCGGGAGCAACAGCTCACTCGCATTTAAAGCAACATACTCAAAACAACGCGTTTTGGCTCATGCCCTAAAAGTGGTCATTTTAACAAGCTGTAAAAATTTATCTGTGGGGTATATTGAGCTAAATCTTCACATATACGCTCTGGGGACATCAGAGACTTATTTTACATCTTGTAAAAAGGGGCATAATAGGTCCCCTTTAAGAAATCGAACGAGTGACAGTCAGGCATACAGTCTAACACTATGACACACTTTTGTCAAAGCAAATGATGAATGGAAGATGGAAAACCTTGAATGAAAAACCCAATGTGTTAAAATGGCTGATTATGGAAAAATAAAACTATATATTCACAAGCAATTTGGGAAGTGATGTCATCTAATTTGCATCTTCTTCACCAAAAGTGAATCCCAAATGAGTCCCAAAAAGAGCCCTGCATGATTAATAATTCACCAAATAAGTGCTCTTTTCCATGCAATTCAATGAATGAGGATTTCAAGCTATTCAAAATGCGGTCCATGCACATTTGTGTAGTATATGCCAAGTCTTCTGAAACCATACGGTACAGAAATTTTAGTTATAATTCATTAAAAATTCCATGATACAGGGATGAGTCAGATATTTTCAATTCAGTTCACAAAACCATCCATAAATTCCCCCTGACTCAATTTAGCTCCTCAAGGCAGAAGCAAAAGTGCCATAAAAGCATCATAAAAGTGGTCCATACCACTCAAGCACTTATTCCAAGGCTTCTGAAGAAATATATGTCAAGAAAAATCCTGACACCACCCAGCAATGTCAGATCTGTGAATGAATCATTCTTTTTTTCAGTTGATCCAGTTCACAGAATAAGCCTGAATGATTCATTCATGACTCTGATTGACATGGTTCTTGGGATTTCAATGACTCAAAGACTTGGTTCCTCATTCAAAACTACTGTACAGTGTGTCTTCAGAGGTCTTCAGTGTCTTCAGAGCTACTATAGTTACAAATCATTTACCTTATCTATACCAACTCAATTCTCAGTCTTAAAGAAATCAAAGAAAGGTTCAATGATAACATACAAGCATGAGAGGGGTCATTCGGGGACTCTTAGAAGGCACTCTGGGAGCTGGGCAATAGTGGTCAGTAGTCATCCCTGCAGTTTTGTCCACTTTATTAGGTCTCATCCACCCCTGAGGCTTTGCAAATAAAATAATGCAGATACTGCCATAAAAACCAGACAATGCACATCTTTTAGAAAAATGGCAGTGCTAATTCTTATTGTGCCTTCTTGGAGGTCATTAGACTGTGACAATGGAAGAACAGAGGCAAATGAAAAGAAAGAAAGAATAAGAAACAGCATTGATTTATTAGCCTCAAAGTCACAGAAGTTCACATCTACATTCAGTGAGCTACATCTGATGTCAGCAATACTTTAAAACCATAATTCAATGTTTTTTAATCTACTAAAAATGAAACAGGCAAAAATATGAGTGCTTCTAAGAAGAAATTTAAGTTTTCTATTTAAAATAAATGAGAAATACACATTCACAATGGACACTGATTGACTGGAAAGGCTGATTTCAACGAAAGTACTATAATAAGGCGCTTGAAATTGCTGGCAATTTACTGGTGCTTTAATGCTTTTACATCTGATGTTTGTTGACAACAACTTCAAAAAAACTGAGTCAGTTTTTATTTTGACCACTGGATATTATACAGAAAAGGCATGTTTTTCATAAATTATTATAAATAACCACAAACATGATAACGAAAGGCTTTCGTCATTCATTCAATCAAGAACGATGTGGTCTTTTGCACATTGCATTATGCATAATGTTGTGCACAAAAAAAATGGCTCATGTTCTTAATTGCAGGACATGCAAACTATAAATGCACACAGCCAGCCCTCTATACTTGTACAGAACAAAAACAAGTGTACTATATGTTCATCCCTTTTGAACGAACTGCATCAAATGTCACCATGGCCCTGAATGAAGTGATCTGTGAGTGGGTAACTTGGACATCCTACTCCTCTGTACAGTACAGAATGTCTGTTCTAGGAAACAGCTGCCTCACTGAGGAAAATTACAGGGCTAAAGCGCATCGGCCCGGCCCTCCGGCCCTTCAAATTAGCTGCCATTCTGCAGAGCTCTCGTCTGCCTGAGCGCTAATTAACATCCGCAAGGGGATGTTGAGCAGAGTTTTGGTAACAGACTATATCATACTGTTCTTCAAAAGCAGATTTTTTTATTTTTTTTTTTCAAAAAAAACAACTGATTTCAAGACAATACCCAGGACAAAAAGTGGGGAAAAAAATGGCACAAGCTGGCATGATAACCAATGCCAATATATACAGTATAATACGCACACAAACACATTCACATACTGCAAAGGTCAATGCTTTTATTTATTTATTTATTTATTATAAATTAAATTAAATTCAGTTAGAATAAGGATGTTTTATGGAAAGATGCCAAACCCATGACCCAGTTCTCTCGCCTGAAGGCAGGGAATATTGATCCAGCATTCCAATGATTAGCAACACACTTAAAGCTGACAACTCACAAACACACTGTGTGTTCAGTGAATTGAGCTAACCTAGAAACCTATAAATAAGGTCAGGCGCAAAAATAACTGTGTCCACTCCTCTTCAGCGCTAATTCTTCACTGCGTGTCTAAGTCCAGCACTATTTTAACGCCAAAAGACGGTTTGCGCTGGTGCAAGCTGTTAGTAAATCTGGCCCCTTGTTTCCACAAAAACCAACCACAGAGAGTGTCACAAAGCTAACATCCATTAAAGAGATACTAAAACTTTAATCACAGACAGCAATGATAAAATACAGGCAAACAAGGCAGGCAGAACACCTGACATGAATCTTATCAAACCACTGTGGATAGTTTTGTAGAGTAGAGTGAGAAGCCAATTTCCTCCTCCAACATGAATACTACATATGCTTTCCTGTGCATGTGTATACACATTAGCCAACAAGTTCAATAAACAAGTGAGAGTCTTGAAACAGGGCCCATATTTGAAAAAAACAACCCAGCTGTGTTTGCACCTGTCATCTTCCTAGTGTGAAGTGTTTTTTGAAAGGGAAAATATCTTTTTAGCTGATCCCGCCGTTCAACTTTGACTGCCTGATCAATGTCTGTGCTTAGATGTCAGCGCTGACTGCTTTTATTACTATTAGATGAGTGAAACTGAAGCTTTGCTGCAGCTCTCTTTTATCCACAACTCTACACTTCAGTTTGAATCATCTAACCTACTTTTGCATGAACAGCCTGTTTTATTCCTGTCTTTGTTTAGTTAAAGTATGATGAGTACTTCAAAGTCAGTGTGTCAGTATTTTTTTAAAATAATTTTTGCCTTTCTTCAATACAGACTACTCGTTTTAAACAAAAGCACAAGTGACTTTTATAGTTCTTCTGTCTGTGGGTTGGGGGCATCTGGGTTCATTGTGTCTACTGATAAAACTGACCTCAAGAAGTCTGAAGGATTGTGTTTCCAAGGCTTCTAAGATCTCTAAGTTAAATTATTCAGCTGTGTAATTCAGTTTCTCTAGGCATGAACCTCTCTTCACCCACATCCTGCACAGACAAAAGAAATACCCATTTAAATGAAATGAATAACAGATAAAGAGACATCAAATGCATTTTCTTGATGCAAATAAATATATGCTTATGGGTAATCAGTAACTTGCATCATGTGAAATCCCTGTTCTGTGTAATGCCATTCAGACCAAATAGCTTAAAACATTTAATCACTGACAAGATGTTGCTTTCCTTGCCCTCCAAACTTTATCCAACATGAAAAACACAAAAATTTTCTCACAACAAAGAGGACAATGGCTGATGCTTCACATTGGTAATCTTTGGTGGTTTGGTGCAAATCACAATATTGTTCAACTACACAATATGTTTCTATTTATCTATTCGGGCTATTATTAGGGCAAAAATCATGTGCCAAACAGGCACACATGAAAACTGACTCATCAGAACAGCCTTAGACATCAAAAACATCCAACAAATAGCTGTTTATCCATATATAAAAAATAAAATCGGTCATGTTTTTGCTGTAGAAAATCAATAAATGTTAATACTCTGATATAAATGAAAAATATTTTTTACAACTACAGATTTTTTACCTTTAAGGACTTTAAGGACTTTAAGGACTTAATCTCTAAATGAAAGAGCACCTACTGTGCCCCTTTTTACAATATGTAATATAAGTCTCAGGTGTCCCCAGAATGTGTCTGTGAAGTTTCAGCTCAAAATACCCCACAGATAGTTTATTATATCATTATGAAAATGCCTACTTTGAGTGGAAGCAGAAACGCACTGTTTTCATGCATGTCTCTTTAAATGCAAATTAGCTGCTGCACCTCGCCCTTTTTTCCAGAGTAGGGCTGTGCCTTTACAGCTGGTACATCAGATACTCTGCCAAAAAAAAAATCTGTTTGGTTTTGATTATCATGTCTCTTACGCTGAAATCATGCGTTTTAAAGCTATATTAGTTTAAACTTCTGATTTACATCCGACATTTGAAGCACGCGCACAGAAAGCGGCTGTCACATGGCATGTGAATACTAAAAAGTTCTCTTTCATGTCTTATTGTGCCTATTAGGGAAAGGAAAGTGGTGTGTGGCCAAGTATCGTGACCCATACTTGGAATTTGTTCTCTGCATTTAACCCATCTAAGTGCACGCACAGTAGTGAACACACACCCGGAGCAGTGGGCAGCCAATACTGTGGCGTCCGGGGAGCAGCTGGGGGTTTGGTGCCTTGCTCAAGGGTCTCACCTTAGTCATGGTATTGAGGGTGGAGAGAGTGCTGGTTATTCACTCCCCCCAACTACAATCCCTGCTGGACCCGAGCCTCGAACCCACGACCTTTGGGTTACAAGTCCGACTCTCTATCCATTGGGCCACGGCTGCCTTATGTCTTAATTTTAACTTGAATTGGCTAATTTAGTAATGTTTGTATATAACGGCTTACTGAAAATAGCAACATTTTATGTAAGATGTACGTTTCTCAGTTTAATTCGTAGTGATAATGTTAGAAAGGGCTATAGTTTAGAACATTGCTGCCATCTACTGGAAATTGAACACTTGAAGATTAAACAGTAACGTTACTGTATACTAGAGACGTGTTCAAACAAAACTGTATTAGTTTTGTGCAGGAATACCAAATGTAATTATTCTTGCTGTTTGTGTTTAATTTATAATGTGACTTGGCAGCACCTATATTTTTATAGTTTCACTGGAAACAATTTAAAATAAGGTTAATTTTCCATAACTAACATTAACAAAAATAATAAATACTGTTACAAATGTATTGTTAATTGTTAGTTCAAGTTAGTTAATATATTCACTTATGTTAACAAATGATACCTTATTGCTTTTTTAATAAGAAAATGTAACACCCAATAGTCACATATACTCCTCCGTTTCTCTCTTCAGATGCACTTCTGAAATATCTAGCTATGCAGTTTCTGTGTGAACGTTTGAACACAATGATTATTGGTGGAATGGGCTGTGAGGCAAGGGGCATCAGGTAAAATTTTGCCTAGGGGAGCAAATTGGTCAGGGTTAACATTGGGTTAACATGACCCAAGCAATAAAACTAAAACAGAAAATCTGTTTTAGGGATTCTTCCAATGGCTTGTTTTGAGACACTGCTTATGATTTGTGGGGATTAAAAAAGGAGGATTTTTATCATTATATTAGCGTGGTTGGGTACAAACACTGCCAACACACATTTATGTTCAAACAATATGCAAAAGGTAATTTTGCATAATAGTTGCCCTTTAAAGGTGCAACACTTGCACATTAAGTTCTCACATTGTGAAGTAAAATAAATATACACTAAACTGAAACAAAGTAAAACAACCCAATTTTACTGATTTTTAAAAATATATTTTCACCACTGGGATAAGAAATAAGCACTATATATGATTAATATTTTACTAATTCACCAAAAAGTGGGTCATTAAACGTATAACATGACTCACTCACATCAATCAGAACTGGATGGGCATCAAGGTATATGTGCCAGTAAATATTATTAGGCTATACATTATAATTATTTGGTGGCTCCTCAAAAGTATTTACCGACTCATTAATGGAATCATGAGGGAATCAGAATGATTAAACGATTCCCATTGCTGTTCACCAGCACCTGATTTTCTCAGATCTGAGTTGGAATGGAATAAGAGAACCACTTGGACAGAGAGAAAGGACAGTGGGATATCAGGGGAGGGGGTCCTCTAAGAACATAACATGAGAATTTATGTAGGTCATCCATTCAGAAATGTGTGTCAGTGGACGAGACGATATTGAGTGAGCAGCCCTGAAGACTTCGAGGCGGAGAAAAGGAATAAGAGAGGAAAAAAGAAATGTGGAGTCTCTCCATTTAGCATCTATTATCTCCTGTATCAACAAGGACAGGGTTAAGATGCACTTATCGACTTGAATTTTCAAATGTATTTTTCCTTTTAATATGACATAAAAAGAATAAATCCAGAGTTAAAGCTGAACTGTGAAATGGCTTAAGAGTAATTATTAAAGTTATTACTGAATAGAAATTCACTGATCTCATGACGAAAACATACCTGTGGGAACTTTTCGCAAGACACGAAAGACGTACCAATAATTACATATCACTGCAGCTTCCAACAGAAATGAAACTTGTACTTGCACTTGTAATCGTTTTTGTACACAGTTATGATTACAGCTCCATATGTTTCAGTTTCTAGACATAACAAGCTTGCTCAGTAGCTCAGACGATGCGGAACTGGACTTAGTATGCAGAATCCTTCGTCAAAAATATGACTCACGATAAAAGAGCTGAAAGATGAGAGATCCAAAAACAAGCTAAAATGATTGTGTTTTTACATCACATTTGCTTTTTTTCATACTATCAAGTAGGTTTAGGTGTAGTGCAGATGGTACGTTATTTTAAAATGTCACGGAGCATTAGAGTTATAGCGCCACTCAATGGACATTTCAAGTCAGAACTGCAGTGACACCTACAAAACCAATGTCACATAAAACGTATCCTATACACGGTCATCTGTTCCAGGGAAAAAAAAGAAATCTCTTTTAGCACCACCCAGTGGACATTTCACATCGAATATGTCAATAAATCTACATGGTGGTATGCATTTCGCATCTTGCGAAAAAATCCCCACAGGTACGTTTTTGTCATGAGATCAGGTTGGAAATTCAACAAAGATAATGTATTTTGGGAAATTAAGTGTTCTTCCATGGTCCATAAAATTAATCAATAAGGTGAAATATATAAAAAATTCTCCTTCCCTCCATCCATCCACCCATCCATCCATCTACCCTTTTGTATTTCTTCGAAATTGCTTTTTTGAATCAAGTTCACCTCGATTAAAATCAGGAAATGAATTGGAATGTGAAAAAAAAATTTTTTAATTCAATTCTGAATGGCACAGCAGGGTTCCAGACTGCAACTAAAACAGTGCATTTGTGACCAAAAATATAAATTTGCGAGTTAAGTTTTCGCTGAGGTTATGACTTAAAAATTTGCATGTAATGCCTTTATTTGTTGCTTGTTTTGCAATCGCATCTTTTGTTATGTTGACGTAATAAACTGAGACGATGCGCATCAAAGTTTTAGTGTAAAAAAGACATTCCAACAGTCCTCATCTCTGCCGAACAGCAGTGCTGACACAAGCAGCTCCAGTTGTGCATCAAGAGAGA
Source organism: Tor tambroides (assembly GCA_021397915.2). NCBI lineage: Eukaryota > Metazoa > Chordata > Actinopteri > Cypriniformes > Cyprinidae > Tor > Tor tambroides. The sequence goes on from JAFVLL020003996.1 coordinate 10,621, forward strand.
GCGGAGACGTGCGAAGTAAAAGTGCATAAAAGCAGTGTCTATTTCGTGCACAACTTGAACAAACTACAACAGGTAAAGCTGTCAGCTGTGTGTACATTAACAATATCATAAACAATTCTCGTTTATAATCAATGCTAATATGGCTTCCTGTAATCAAGCTCTAGTCTAGTCTACATGCTGTGTCCTGTTAATGCTTGAACTTCATATTATTTGTAGCGCACTTGCCGTTCATTAATCCCAATAAGCTTTGTGCTTTGTTACCTTTTAATAAACAAAGTATCAGCTTTAAAATTCTGCCAAATTCATGATGAAATTCAAACAATAAATATGGTTTTGGCGCTCTTTAATGCGCCATGAGCAATCGCTTTAGCGCCTCAGTTCAAACGGCATGTGAACCCATTATAATTGTACGAAATGAACATGAATGAACATCAAAAGGTAGCCTAGGCTATTTTATAAGAGAGTCTACAGTACAACTTATGTCTCATGTAATCACTCATTCAGTGTTTCAAACTGCAGAAAACGTGTAAAGCTTAAACAATGCCACATAACAATATAACCATAAGCTCATCAGTCAGCTAGAAAAATATAAACTATAAAGAGGAACAGTTTGCTAAATTTATGTGAATATATTGAATATTCATATATTAATATTCATTTACTTAACCTGTTGTCTACATGATAAGAAAGAATGCAAGGAGCTAAAGACCTACGTCCTATAAAACTGCACGTTACTAATGAAGAAAAACCGACTGGAAGTGTGAAAGACATATGACAACATTTATAGGATGCACTGAGGAAGAGCCCAAACTATACTCAATGGCCAAGTGATGCTGACATGGTTGGTCCATCATATTGACACAGACTCTGTGTAATAAACAATTCTTTATGGCTGTATATAGTTCTCAAGTTGGAAAAGACATTTAGTTCCCACTTTAAGTGAACCTTAGTTCTCAGGACTTCTACAAGATGGATTAAAATGCTGATAAAGACAAGAAAAGATGAGACAAACACACAACAGTATGACTGAAATGTTAAAGTGTAAAAAATAAATAAATAAATAAAACACGTTTATTCTGTGACACCTACAAAAAATAATTTGGCGCCTAATTTTGTTTCTTATAGGAGCCAATGGCTCCTTAGTTGATCTTTTTTGTCTGAAGCCCTGGGGGCGTATTACAGAAAGTTTCTTATTTTAGATCTTAATTTAAGATATGATGTGTTAAATTAGGATTTTTCGCAAATTCGTATTACAGAAGCAAATCTTAACTTGATTTAGGATTCGTATCCTGTCTTACAAAATCGTATCTTATCTCTAGTTAGGAAATCTTAAATGGCATAATCAAGTTCGACAATCCACTTTAAGGTCTGTTACTAAGCAACCAACACTGCTCGAGCTGCTGATGTGGTAAACAAAATAGATAAAACCGATAAAAAGACAAAGACAGGGAGTGGGCAAGAGTTGCCGAAAATGTGTCTTTCTACCATTAAACATCTCCGTTCTTCAGTTTCAATTATTAATAAATGTAGTGCCATTGTTGGACAGCGCAACTGTAAGTGTTTTTTTCCGTTAACTTTCAAATAATTTTGAAGTCAGGACAGCTGTGGGGTTGTCCTAAAGTTAAGACAGTTTATAGGATTTTTTTTGTCAAGTTAGGAAGTTTCTGTAATAACCCCTTCCTATCTGTAGTTAAGATAAGATAATGCACTTAGGAAATGCTGTTCTGTAATAGCTTTTGTCCTAACTGAAATTACCATGGTTACCAAACAGATAAGATTTTAAAAGTTAGGATCTCTGTAATACGCCCCCTGGCACACAACCCTAGCTGATATACCGCCTTCGTCACAGGCCCAGCTGGTGAAAAATAAACAGCAAAAATGAATTCAGATGATAAGTTGCTTGTCCAAACTAATAAACAACTTGGACTATGTAGAAAGCAACTGCCATATTCCAAACCACAGTTACCTCACCTCAGTGAACCTTCTGCTCTGACACTTCACGTAAGGGGAGAGAATGAATGAGGTCAATCTCAACTGAATAAATCCAGTTATTTGAAAGCTCCCCAGACACCACATACAGGCTCTCTCATCAGAGCCACATCTACAGTCACTTTATTCAGGAATATATGTGTCATCCAGAAACAACATGCATCACTAAAACCCAAAAGCACCTAGGGGGAAAGTGACCACCTGGATGTGAAGTCCAGACAGTCCATATAGGCCATTCTCTCAAGTGACCCTGTTTATAAGTGAGACAGACTGAATCTCTCATTTTCAAGGCTGTCTGTAAAGCCGTGGCTGTCAAGCAGATGGACAAATCATTGTTCTTCTCATGAGACCACTGTCACAAAATGAGGAGAGATGACCAACAAAATAATACCGCCAAGAAATCTAGGCTGACAACACACATCAACCCAGGCTTGTCAGGCCTTTTGTTATCTATATTTGAAGCTACTTTAAAACTATTTTTACTCAAAAATGGCTTGTAAATTTCACAAACAATTTCAAAGAAATGATAAATAACACTGAATTAAATATGAAATAAATTATCTATCTATCTATCTATCTATCTATCTATCTATCTATCTATATTTGAAGCTGCTTTAAAACTATTTTTACTCAGAAACTGCTAGTAAATTTTACAAACAATTACAAAGAAATAAGTAACATTGAATTAAACATGAAATAAAATGATCTATCTATCTATCTATCTATCGTTGAAGCTACTTAAACTATTTTTTACTCAGAAACTGCTTGTAAATTTCACAATTACAAAGAAATGATAAGTAACATTGAATTAAACTTGAAATAAAATTATCTATCATCTATCTATTTTTAAAGCTCCTTTAAAACTCAGAAATTGCTAGTAAATTTCACAAACAATTACAAAGTAATAGCAAGTAACACATTAAATAAAATGTGAATTAAAACTTCTGAAATGTTATTTGCTTGAAAAAATGTTCCAATACTCTGTTTTATTTACAACTTCAAAAAAAAAAAAAAAATCAATTTTTGCAGTATTGGAAAACATGCTTGTGCATGTTTGCATTTGAAACCCAGTGAACCCTAATATTACTATTCATAAAAGGGAATCACCGTCATTGAGAGATGAACGATGAGCAATTTACACAAACATGCTTACACGTGCCATCTCTTTTGAAACAACATCAACTGTGTTTTGAGGTTGTCTGTATTTTGGGCTTTTAGCAATATAGCCTGGACTACTAAACTTCCAATAACCCACAATGAACAAAAAATGAACCTAATGAACTCAATCAATCACACTGGAGACAATCTAACTGGAACACCATCTGCAGTAAACAATAATTGAGATTCATAAAAAAAGACCCATCATATGCCATCTAGCCCTGAAAATGCCTCTCTTTGTATCAGCGAGTTGATGTCAGGAGGTCAGGTATGAATCATTACTCACGTGCAGGTTCAACAAAGACAAATAATCAGGTCACACACGTGCTGTGACAGTAGGAGATGTTTCACACATTCAATGAATGATTTCTATGAATAATTACTGCATATAACGGCTGTGAAAGCTGCATAATTATCATACAGTGCATAATAACGGTGACAAAAATGACACAATATGTACTGTGTAATGGGAGACGGGCTTTCGTTTTGTATGGTGAAGCAGATGGTCTTGTTCTATCAGATTCCTGAACGAGTCTCTGTGTAATACAGCGTGTGCTGAGAGACTGTACAGAAGCTTCTAATGTAATCACTGTGACAGCTTGACCTGCGTGATGCTGGAGCCGCACACTGCCTGATACATTGACAAGAGTTGCAAGACTTTTGCAGAACTAACAGACGAAAAAATTAGGGATGCACAAATTATCAGAATGTTATCGGAATCGATACTGGCTTAAAATGTAAAGACAGGCATCAGCCAGATCTGAAAAATTATGCCAATATGCCTTGATGATAAAAAAAATGAATAACTCACATATATTCAGGGTGCGCTACCGATAAGATCACATCAGCAGTGTAGTCATTCTTGGTGAATAGATTCACTCTTTGGATCACTGCATTTAAAGGGGTCATGAACTGAGAAACCATAATTCCCTTGATCTTTTGACATAAAAGAGGTCATTGTACTATAAAAACATCCTGTAAGTTTCAGAACTCAAAACTTTGTTGTTAGTCTAAAAACAGCTTATATTGAAGCCAGTCTGCCAAAACGACAGCTTCTGGAATGTTCTACTCTATGATGTAACAGTGTGGATAAGCACCACCTCTGACAAAGAAAATCAACGCCTGCTTCGACATTGCTGCCTGTTTAGCCCCGCCCTCTGATTGTGCATGTAGTGTTTATGAGAGAGGCGAATGTGCAGGTCTACGCAGAAACCAAACGATAAAGATGATCCGAAGACAACAAGATGCTGCGCAGTGCCAAGTTGTGGAAAAACAGTCTTTCCGTTGCCTTCCTTGTGATCCCAACGTTAGGAAATAGTGGATGAACTGTATTTTTAATGAAGATCCAGAAAGATGGACCTTTGTTCACTTCATTTTACCGCGGATTCATTTACAAACAATTAGGGCACAATGCAACGTGGGATTTTCAAAAAGACTGAAACTAAAAGACGATGCTGTGCCGACTATATTGGATCCGATAGCAATATCGCAACACAAGTGTGAGTAACTGTTTTCATTACGTGGTCACTATTGCTTTGTCTCTTCTCACAGATCGTTTGATATGTACAGTGCCCTCCACTAATGTTGGCACCCTTGGTAAATCTGAGTAAATGTGGCTGTGAAAATAAATCTGCATTGTTTATAATTTTGATCTTTCATTCAAAAAATTCACAAAATTCTAACCTATCATTGAAGTACTGTAAAACAACTGAAAGTGGGGAGAAAATCTCATGATAAAATAAATGTTTTTCTCCATTGCATGTTGGCCACAATTATTGGCACCCCTGGAAATTCTTATGAGTAAAATATCTCTGAAGTATATTCTCATTCATATTTACATTTTTTTAGCATACCAGGGAGGCTAGGAGCATGAAATTGTCCAGCTATGACTTCCTGTTCCAAAGGATTATAAATATAAAGAAAACAATTCCCTTAATCATCCATCACAAAGAGTAAAACCAAACAATAAAGTTCTGATGTGCAGAACAAGATTGTTGAGCTTCACAAAATAGAAAGTTGCTGTAAGACAAAAGCTAAAGCATTGAAAATCCACATTTCCACCATCAGAGTAATAATTAAGAGGTTCCAATCAGCTAAAGATGTTAAAAATTTGCCTGGAAGAGGACATGTATCTATATCGTCTTAATGCACAGTGAGGAGGAGAGTTTGTGTGGCCAAAGACTCTTCAAGGATCACAGCTGGAGAACTGCAGAGATTAGTTGAGTCTTGGAGTCAGAAAGCCTAAAAATATATCAAACAGCCCCTACATCACCACGTATTGTTCAGGAGGGCTTCAAGAAAAATTCTCCTCGCTCATCCAAAAACAAAATCCAGCATATTCAGTTGTCAGACACGACCGGAACTTCAAATGACACTGGCTTCTATGGTCAGATGAAACTAAAAAAAGAGCCCATTCGTCATTTTAGCTTTCAGAAGGGTGCAGCCACTATGCGCCCTTGATACGCACTTCTGCCGAGCCCGCACTGGGGCGAGCTCTGCGGCAGACTTCTACCCAACAAAGCGGCATTATGTCACGAAAGTGTGCACTCAGAGGAAGAGCGCAAGGGTTTAGGGTGAGATTTGGGACAGGGCTCATCTATGAGGAATGTATGCTGTCAAACATATACAATTCTTAGCCAATCGTAAGACTGGGCGTTTACTTCAGAATTTACAATCCGCCACGCCTATTCAAACAGAGTGTTCTGATGAGGGGTTTGAAAATGGGACAGAAAATACATTTTTGATGTAAAAATTTGATAACAATATAAATGGATCTCAGAAAACAAAGGCAGTTAATGACCCCCTTTAATCTGAGAATGCTCTTACAGGCTTAGGGGGCGCTGTAGGCATACTCGTAATAAAATGAAAGTAAACTACCCAAATAACATTAAGATGGTGTTTGTAATTAAATAAAGCAATAACTGATGTCATAAAATCACGAGTATGTTTTGATGTAAATCTCAGATGCTATAGTTTACATTAATACAAATCAAACATGACACATTAAATTAAATCATTTTGTATATACAGATTTATTCATTAATGTGTAATATGATTTTTTTTTAAATGGGTTATGAAAACTTAAATATAAGGAGCTCTAAAAGATTTTCTGAATTTTTGCAACTCTTTTGCTTCAGAGCATGTACAAATATTAAATCTTCAAAATAAATTGTAAGGTTACCACTGTATCTGAAAAAAAAAAATGCAGTGATTGATTTATAATTGATTTATAGCAATCTATCTATATATCTATGGAATGAGATATTCAAAATGATCAAAAAAATTAAATATATGACATACAATTCTAAACATCAATAATAAATACTAAAGTAAGGAATTTGCATTTACATTTAGTTTTTGAGTAGTGGAGACCAGGACTATTTGTCACACAGGAAAATGTTTGCAATGGCAATATCTCAGTACCTAGAAGGTTTTAAGTCAGAAGTCAAATTGCACAAATGCTTGTTTTTGTCCTAGAGCAATGGTTTTGTATGTATCCTCTTTGCATACCTAGCTCAAAACAGACATTTTTTTGTGAATACTATCATCATTTCAGAAAAAGCTTGAGTATTATATTATAATTACAGTACAATTTTTAAATACAGTATTTATTTCTCTATATTTCCTCACTTGTTTTTGTTCTCTTATAGTGTATCATTTTTGTTGAAATTTAAATTGTGCGAGTGTTTTTTTTCACACATTTAATGTACAAATTCACATCAAATATACAAGCAACTGGAAAAAAGATGAAAACTTATCTGAGGGCAACACTGATAGACAATCAGTGCACAATCAATAAGATTTGTTCATAATGTGACAGTTGATGTGGTGATTTCTGCATTGGTTCTGCCAAAGTGTCTGGGATGGGACGGACTCGTGGCCACTGCGGGAATAAAGTGTAGATACTAGAACTAGACAAGCTTTCACATGCAATCGGGCCATCTATTTATTCTGTGACAATGCCTGCCATTGAGTTTTTAAACGTGTGTTTGTGAAAGGTAGAAACACAGACAGAAAGAAAGAGAATATGAACAAATTACAGAGAAAAATCCAATTTGGAGTACGAAGAATAAAACATTCTATTCATTTTTCTTAAGATGTTTCAAACTGTTCATGTTCATCATTCGTGGAAAGACTTTACAATGCAGCTGTCAGCAGTTTTGAGATCAGCTTTTGATCGTGACGGAGGGGAGAGAGCAGCTTTCTAAAGAACAAGTCCTTGCACTGCTCAGATACACAAAAAATTTCTCCTGAGACTGTGGCCTGGAAAGTTTCACTGCAGAGGTTTAACAGATGATAAAAATGAGAGAGTGGTCGGAGGTTTCAGAAGGGAGGAAGAAAATCCGCTGTGAGGGAAATAAAAGCAGTGAGGGCCAATAAGATCTGCGCCACTGAATACTAATACTGAAGTTACAGAGAAAGCCTTCATTTGATTTATAAACATTAGACTTTCACTGCATTTATTTGATCCATAGTACAGCAAAAACAGTAACATTGTGAAATATTTTTACTACTTAAAAAAACTGTTTTCTACTTGAGTATATTTTAAAATGTAATTTATTCCTGTCATTTCAAAGCTGAATTTTTAGCATTATTACTCCAGTCACATGATCCTTTAGAAATCATTCAAATATTCTGATTTGCTGTTAAAAAACATTTATTATTATTATGTTGAAAACAGCTGAGTAGAATTTTTTCATGTTTCTTGAATAGAAAGTTCAGAAGAACAGATTTTATCTTAAATAGAAATCTTTTGTAACATTAATGTCTTTATCATCACTTTTGATCAATTTAAAGCATCCTTGCTAAATAGAAGTATTAATTTCAATAAATTCTGTGACAAAAATTATACTGACTCCAAGCGTTTGAATGTATAGTGTATAATGTTACAAAAGCTGTTTATTTCAGATAAATTCTGATCTTTGTATCTTTCTATTCATCAAAGAATCCTGAAAAAATGTACTCAACTGTTTTAAACTTTTAAATATTGATAATAGCTATAAAAAAAAAGAAATAAAAAAAAAGAACAGCAAATCAGCATTTTAGAATGATTTCTGAGGGATCATGTGACACTGAAGACTGGAATAATGATACTGAAAATATAAATTTGATCACAGGAATAAATTACATTTTAAAATATATTCAAATAGAAAACAGTTATTTTAAATAGTTGCTATATACAGTGCCTTGCATAAGTATTCACATTTTGTTGTTGCAGCCTTATGTTAAACCGCTTTGAATTACTTTTTTCCACAACAATCTACACTCCACACACCATAATGACAAAGCAAATAACAGGTTTTTAACGTTGCAAATTTATTAAACATAAACTTAAATGATTCCATTGCATAAGTATTCAAAACCTTATCTGGGACAGTTGAAATTTAGCTCAGGAGCATTCATATTGCTTGTAGATGTTACTACACTTCAAGTGAAGTTAACCTGTGTCAGATTCAACTGAATGGGTATGATTTGGAACAGCACACACATCTTAATAAAAGGTCTAACAGCTGAAAATGCATATCAGAGCAAAAACCAAGCCCTGAGGTCAAA
>JAFVLL020003998.1:0-20713 GCA_021397915.2 Tor tambroides
TATTTAATACATGAGTTTCACAATTTGAGTTGAATTACTGAAATAAATGAACTTTTCCACGACATTCTAATTTATTGAGATGCACCTGTAAGTCCTGTATGCAGATTTTAAAGAAAGCATGCATCCCTCTCACACTCATTCTGAGAATTTTTTCCTGGGCATAAATCCGTCAAAGAGGAGTTTCACAGGACTGTAAGTCAGTGGTGTAAAAATCGGTTTAAATGAGGCTAATCTGATAAATGACGTTCACTTGATAACATCTTTCTGTGACGTCTGGAAGTAACCCAATAATCAGAATTTCCTTCAGGATTTCCAGTGTGTTTGGATGCATTGATGACAAGCATATCCCCACCATCGCACCTTCTGAAAATGAAACTGATTACTGTATGGAATGGAAGGATGCCAGATGGAGGGGTAGTACGAGCCATAACCACCACCACAGCTGTTAAATAAATTATTCACAATTTTTTTTGGTCATCTTTATTTCCTAATACAAAAGCAAAAGTTATTCTTTTTACTTTTGGATTTTAGAAATCTTCCAATGTTTGACCATCTCCTCTTCATCTGTCAGTGGTGCTGGTGCAGCTTCTCCCTCTGCCTTCTTGCTGTTGACAAGTCAGTTGTTAATTTTATTATTCTAATTAAGAAATGTAACAGGTTGGATTAGAGATTAATTATGTGAAAAGAGTGTTTTAGACTATGTGGAAAAAGCTGCAGCGCATTAAATATCATTCAATGTCTATTTCAATGTCGAATGTTTGTAAAGTCATTTAGCCCACACCCATGAACCTTTCATGTTTAAAGCTTTACCTTGATTGAATTGTGTTTTTATGCTTCATTTTTAGCTGCTGCCACGTTCTTGTTTTTTTTTTTTGTGGCCATGAGATACCATTAAAATGAATATTCAGTAATTTAGAGTTTTCACCTCTGATGTTATAACAGTTATTAAGTTATTGACAGTTATTAAGAATTAAAGTTACGCATTGACGGAAGTACGCGTGCTGATGTCTTCTTGAGGGGGCTGTTGCCATGGTGAATCGTTATTTCGGAGCTCCACTGATCATGACTTTTCATAGTCGTGGTGCACGCGCTTAACTCAGAGTCAACCTACTTAGAGTTGAATAAACTAACTCAGTTCAGCTGTTCTGTAACCGAAAACTCAGAGTTTCCCCATCTCAGAGTAAGTCAACTCTGAGTTCAAGTTTGAACTCAGAGTTGGTTGAACCTCCTTGTTGAAACGGGCCCCTGGAAAAGATTTACTTCCAAATTAAGAAAACATTACCCTTCCCATAAATTTGCATGGCTCTCCCCAAAACTTTAGAATCTACCCAATCAATAAGGATCCAAAAATACTGGTCATTCCTTCCAGTTACTCAAGGACGAGCCCCCAATTGTTACAAACTACCAGGCTCAGGGCAGCGTAACAACAATGGGGAGGCCATGCACAAAGTTAGTTAACTCAAAAAATAAACCCAAAAAGGGACGAGAAAAGAAAACGACTAAAGAATTTTAAAAAAAGTCTCAAAGTCTGGTGCTGGAGAGAAGTCAGGTTCAAATGGGGCACACCACACTGTAGGACAGAGATCCTTAAATCAGTCAACTCATCATTGGTGAGCCACTGCACCTACCGCTCGTTTCCACCCTGCAAACAGACAAAAGAAAAAAGCACCACAAACCAGAACCTATAACGCCACCTAGAGGCGAACAGATCCCGTTTAGGGAACACGTACTACCCCGGGTCGTAACACCTCCCCCCTCAAGACGGAGACTACTCAAAGTCTCTAGACCAAACCCAAAATTTCAAAACAATCCAAATCAAGACAGAGACCGGCGGGCTTGACGTCGGAGCGGCCGGCGGGCTGGACAGATGAACGGCCAGCGAACTTGACTGACGAGCGGCCAGCGGAATCGCAGCGCTCGCGGCGATCCCGCCGAACTCCCACGCTTATTTTCAGCGGGCTAGGGCAAAATGACGAGCAGCGACTTCCATGCCAGGGGGAAAAACAGGTAAACCAAAAAAAACTTACAAAAACAGGAAAACAAAACGGGGAGACTGGGTGCCGCTTACTGTTTGGTCCAGTATTCTGGACCTCCAGTATAACAGCTAATACCGGACACTAGACAAGGAAAAACACAGGGCTTAAGTAATAAACATAAACGAGATAATTAAACACAGCTGGACACAAATTAGCTAAATGGGGACAGGAACAGGAAAGTAACCAAATATGGGCATACACGAGGAAAAAATAGGTCAAGGGGAGCACGAGACAGAAAACAACAACACAAGACAGGACACTGGTCTGACAATACCGGAAAAGGTTAATGAAGAATGGTCAATAGATATAGCTGGACCTTTAATCACTCGGTTACTCCCTTCCAACACTTGTTACTTACTACAGGTCTGACTATTGAGGCTGTTTTGTGTGAAAAAATACTTTTCTTCCTTGATTGGGCTTCATTCCCCTTCTAAAAGCCTTATTACACTCAAAACATCATATTGCATATTCCCCTTCTTTGGGGTTTGTTATAATTTATTGTAATTAGTGAATTTTTATACTTACGGGGCCAGACAACCAAGCCATTGCCAGTAAACACATATTACTTTTTCTCTGCCTCTTATTTTTGCTCTGCCATATTAGTTTAATCTTTTTTGTTTTGTTTTAAATTATATTTATTATTTTTCACTAGACATTGATAGTGTCTTTTAACTTTGGTCCATACAGAGACATGCTACTTATAGTTTTTATTGCTCTCATAATTCATCCCTAGCTCTCTCACATACCTTCATGCATCTGTCAAGCTTCTTTGTTTTCTTTCTATAAGCCTTAAATACAGGTATATTACATTTTAGAATGAGTGATTCTTTCTCTCTCATACATTTTAATAATTATTTAGCTAAAATTTTTTTTTTTTTACTCCAAGTCCATTTTGCAACAATTCTACTTCATGATTGTCAGCTATTTTTATTACCTTATCTTTTTAGTAATTAAATCTTTAAAAGGTTTTGTTGATTTTTTTTATTGTCTAATCTTATCCAAACATAATCTCCAACCTGACATTTGTCACTGTACTGTTTTTCTTAAATTATCGCTCTTTATTTGCTAAATTACAATAGTATAATGCCTCTTCCATATACCTATCCCATCTTAAATTATTGTAGTTGGATCTAAAGAAGCTTTTCAACGTTTCCATTGCGCATTCAGCGATGCCATTACTTTCAGCTGAATAGCGTAAAGCTTTATGTAAAATTATATGTTTTTCTGAAAGCCATTCTCCGCCAACAAAATAAGTGGCATTGTCACAATGGACTTTCTGTGGTCTCCCCCAATTTGACATTAAGTCTTCTATCGCTTTTATAATAGTTTTTGCAGATGTCTCTTTTAAGGGTTTTGCCCATATACGACCTGAAAATCCATCTACCGCTACTAGTATGTACTTATTCCCTGATCTTGTTTTAGGATTTAATCGGAGAAGCCGACAGAGACAACTCCTGCTGATTCCGATTGTATGCCATCAGGGAAAGTATTATTAATGAATAAAACTTAAAGTAAAACGAAAAAAATTTGCAAAAAGGGGCCAAACGTACATAGCTCTACTCAAGTGCGACTAGGTTCATGAGCACATCATATGACTCTCTTGCTATACCTTTCTCAATGAGATCACCTAGGAGTTGAGGGACTAGAGTTTGGGATGAAACAGGTAGGATGTCAGGACTGATCTTTGTGTTCTTCGTAGGAGTGGCAGACAACCAAGACAGCACTTTCAGGAACTTGAGTGATTTCGTCAGCAGGTGTTTGTTGGACGCTGCTGTGATCTGGAGCATCAGGTGTTGAGCTAGTGTTTAACTCTGTTGCTGGGTTTTCAGGTACAGTTTCTTGTCCATCTGAAGTTAGGGTGGTTACTATACTATCACTCTGAGAGTGAAGTGAAGGAGTGCTGTTCTCTGTGGCTTGTTGGGTCAGGTGGTCGCTGCCTTCTCGTCCGGCTGCTAGTCAGGCTGAATCTGGTTTCTCTTTCTTTTCCCACTTCCAATCCTCCTCCTTTCGTTGGAAAAACTCTTTCATCATCAATTTCATCAGCTCTTGTGAGTCGAAACACGGTGATGTCTTTCGTTCTTGTGTGGATTCAGTTTGAGCTCGGTCAGCTTGGAATCTTTGTGAATTCTTTCGTCGATTCCTTGGGCTGGTTGCTCCAGGGTGTGTTTTGTTGTTTTCCCTTGGAGTTTCCATTGGATTCTCACAAGCTTTTCCCTCTTGAGTTTCCAAATGAGCTTGGCTGGTTCCATGATCTCTCCCATTGATTCTCATGAGGCCTTGATTGGTCCCATGACATCTCCCAGTGACGTCCAGGTGAGCGTTGTCGTTCACGCGGTCCATCCCAGCGGTCGTACCTCTGTTTAGGTCGGGTGCCAGCGTGGGAGTCCCGTTCTTTGTTGGACGGGGGTGCATTCCACTCTCTGGGTGGTGGCTTGATGCTGTCTTGGTGTTGGGCGCCCTCTAGAGCCAGCCATTGACTTTGAGTGTTGAAGTCAAGAACTGCTGGGGTTTTGGTGCCCTTTTCTGAGGCCATCTTTTGTTTGCCGTAGGCTTTATGTGTCAAGTCTCTCAACTGCTGAGCATTCATTGTTCATGGACATGCGAGAATGCCAAGATGGTGGCTTACTCCAGGATGGAGGTTTCTTAGGAAGAGAGTTTTGAAGTTCAGGTCGTCTTCCATGTCAGGTTTGTTGTGAGTTCCGAAGTATGCTCATCTGAATCAGCTGTAGTAGGCTTGAGGATGTTCATGACGACCTTGTCTCATCTCCAGGGCAGCCAATAGTCCTTGTTTGGACTCAGGGTTGGCGAATTCTTTAATGAGGGCTTCTCGGAGCGGGTGGTAATCAGTGTTTGTGTGAGCAGGCTGCCGGTCCAGGAAGCTGTGCACTTCAGGGCTGGATGTTGTTCGGAGCAAATAAAGTCTATCTTTGTCAGTGACATTGGGTCTCATTTCCAGAAGGAAATCGATATCTTGGAGATAAGCCAGTCCTGGCTGCCTGGCACACTTGGGGAGAATTTGCCAATGTTCCTGGCGAGCTTGTCGAGGTCTTTGAGGTCTAAGCCGTGCGATGATCTGCGGCTGGCTAGGGCAGGTTCTTTCAGCTTTGTCGTGAGGTAAAGTTTTTCAGAGGGAGCTGGTGAATGTTTCAGCACTGCCCCCTCCCCCTTTTGCTCACGTGTCAGCCCAGGAACAGGGGACCTGGTCCTGCTCAGCAGGGGTGAGGTCGGTGCCCGTCATGTCCTTTGCCTTTTCCAGTAGCTGTTCTGCATACTGTAGCTTGTTAGCGAGATCAGCGTAGTCTGCCTTGCCTTGTTCCATTTCTTGGGTAGTAGCTGCTAGGGTCTCTTTTAGCCTGTTAATCTCCTCCTCGGCGCTTTGTTCCACCTCATCGGGCCCTTCCCATCATTCCTGAGCTTCCAGTTCTAGCTGCTCAATGCGTTGTTGCATGCGTTTCAGCTCCTGCTGGAGATATGCGGCGTGCCTGTCGCTCAACTTGAGGGTGGCGATGAGTGTGTGGCTTAAGGAGCCGGTGATCTTGGCTAATTCTTTATGACTATAGCTTTGACTCGGGTCTTGTGCCATGAGGTTTGTTAGGTTGTCATCCAGCTGGTCCTGTGTCTGATGTTTGAGTGTTTCAGCAGACTTAGGCAGCAGGCTGTCTGTCGTAACAAGTCAAATCAAGTCAAGTCACGCTTTTAACAATACAGATTGTGTCAAAGCACTTAACAGTATCAAATTGGAGGATAGAGTGTCAGTAATGTATAATAATAAGATTAAACACTCAATTTTCAGTTAAGGCCATTTCATTATTGAATTCAGAGATGTCATTGTCTAGCTCAGTTTAGTTTAAATAGTATCTGTGAAATCAAATTGACAACAATCGCTAGAAATTAAGTGTCCCAAACTGAGCAAGCCAGAGGCGACAGTGGCAAGGAACCAAAACCCCCTCTGTGACAGAATGGAGAAAAAAACCTTGGGAGAAACCAGGCTCAGTCGGGGGGCCAGTTCTCCCCTGGCCAGGATATTATTGTTTATTTATTGTTTACTTCTTGTTTTAATTAAAACTTTAAATGTATAAATGTATTATATTTTTATTTTTATATTGTTGCAATTTCTAACAATAATAGTATTATGTAGTTAGGTATTTTATTATATTTTTTAGTTATTTTGTTTTATTTTTAATTTTATTGTATTTTAAGTCGAGGTCTTCACTGGGGATATGTCCCCGGGGCTCATCCAGGTATCCGGCCTCCGCCAATCGGGGCCGCAGACATCATCTCCTGGCTCCGATCCACCATCTGATCCGGACAGATGACTCTCTCAGTCATATTCGTTTGGGGGTGATATGCTGTTGTTAATTTTTGATTGAGATTCCATTTTTCACACAGCTCTTTGAATATGGAGGAAATGAATTGGGTACCACGGTCTGACAAGATGAAGTCTGGAACACCCCACCGGGTAAGGATTTCGGTCCTGAGAATCTTCGCTATGGTTTGTGCATTTGCATGGCGCATGGGGAACAACTCAACCCAGCAAGTGAAGTAATCTACAAAAACCAGAGGGTACTCATGACGTTGTGTGCTGCTTGGCAACGGCCCCATTATGTCGACACCTACCATTTTGTTGGGTTGTGAGATGGTAATGGGTTGTAGCTTACCAGCCGGTTTCTGGTTTTCACTTTTTAATGTTTGACATTTTAAACAGTGCTTAACATAATGTTTGATGTCAGTCCACATTGCTGGCCAGAAAACAACATTTTGTAGTCGCTTGTAGGTTTTGTAGATACCTCCATGACCGCTTAAAGGATGGGAATGGTAGTGATGAAGGACAGCTGGGATAAGACTGCTAGGCAGGTACACTCTGTAGTGAACTTGGCCATTTGACAGGTGGGTCTTGTGATATAGTTTGTCCTCCACAACCTCATATTTGTCTTTCAGATCACTGTTATTATTCTCTGCCACTGCTTTAAACACTTTTATAATCTCAGGTTCTTTGTGCTGTTCCTCCCAAATTGACACAACAGAGACTGGAAGCTCAATATCCTCCTTCTGGCTGGAGTACAAGCTGCAACAAGGTAAGCTGGAAATCCTAGACAAAGCATCAGGTGCTACATTGAGTTTTCCTTTTCGGTATTCAATGACGAAATCAAACCTTTGCAATCGTAGGGCCCATCTAATGAGACGGCTGGTGGTTTTTGGGGAACTTAAGACCCACTGTAGCGAGTGATCGGTGACTACGGTGAACATTTTGTGCTCCAGGTAATGTTGCCATTTCTCAAGTGCCCATATGACTGCTAGGCACTCTTTCTCTGTAGCAGAGTAATTTGACTCAGCTTTGGTAAGGGTGCGGCTTGCATATGCAATGACTTTCTCCAGACCCTGAGGTTTCCGTTGTGTTAATACAGCACCGAGTCCAATATCACTGGCATCTGTATACACGATGAAAGGAAGTTGGAGATTTGGATGGCCAAGGATAGGTGGTGATGTGAGATGTGCCTTCAATTTCTCAAAGGCTTCCTGGCCTTGGGGTGACCAGTGAAAAGTGTGTCCCTTCTTTTTCAGTGTATTGATGGGTTCAGCGATCTTGGAGAAATTTGGGACAAAGCGGTGATACCATCCAGCTAGTCCAAGAAAACGCTGGACCTCTTTGATGTTCCGTGGCACAGGGTAAGATCTGATGGCCTCAACTTTGGATGAGTCTGCTGTGATGCCATTGATGCTAACCACATGTCCCAGGAATGTAATTTCTTTAAGGCAGAACTTGCTCTTTTTAAGGTTTATGGTCAATCCAGCTTCCTGCAGTCGATGGAGAACAGTTTGGAGGTCCTTGAAGTGCTGAGCTGAATGGTGAGTATGATAATATCATCGATGTAGACAAAGCAAATGTTTCTTTGTAATTCTCCCAGTACTGTTTCCATTAACCGCTGAAATGTTGCCGGTGCATTTTTTTAACCTGTTAACCTGCACCCCCCATTTTGGGCCTCACAGCTGAAATTGACCTACCTAAATTAAAATGGTAACATTTCCTGACAATAATGTGCTACACACACAATTTAGGTATCTTTGGAAAAGACACTCTAGGCACTACCTCCATCTGTCAGAGTTGATAATGCTCAAACAAATAAAAAGTTATAGACACTAGCGCCTTGAAAATGTTTTCGACACTGAATGTTTTTTTTTATTTCATAAACAAATACATGAAATAAGTCCTGGAGCAATCCAGAAATTAATGGGTTGAAAGTCACAAGTCTAATGAGTTTATATTTGAAGACGATCCCATAAAAAATGAGATTCATGCAATCATTTTTCTGAGAATATTTCTAGTCCCCCACCCCCCCTGTTTGATGAAAATTACCACCAAATGTATTGAAGAATTCCACAAACTATTTTAGTCATTATACATAGTTTTTCAATTATAAAATAATAGACAGAATTTTAGACATCATATAAGTGATTTATTTGAGCACTAAAAATACAATAAGAATAATTTGAGTAATAAAAAAGAAAAAAAAATAGAAAAAAAATAAGAATTTGCTTTGTGTGTAGTAGCCTACATACTCAATACTCTGACTGCCTGAGATAAACTGATATTGCCAGACATTCACACTGATTGTAGTCAGTAATCACACGCTGATGTCCGTCGATAGAGATGATAATCAATACAAAAATATCAAGATGGCGGCGCGGTCAGACGCAGCGGCTGCTCCGGGTCCCAAAAACGGTGTTTTAATGTCAGTTAGTTTTGTCTCCTCATCCTCAAAATCAGAGGAAAAACTACAGAAACTTCAGAAAACTACACTGCAACATGTCTACGATGTAGCGTCTTCACAAATCGGCAGCGCATGTAACTATCACCCACCATCAGCGACTACTGAGAAGCTAAGAGGCCTTTGTTTACTGCGGAAGCAAGACCCTGAGACCGCGGACTCGCCTACTTCTGCTACCCGCACAAGGAGGTGCCGCAAGCGGTGTGAGAGGGGACGCAAACGCGGCAAGCGCGGAGGCATACGAGCTAGGCTAAAGGCTAACCCCACAAGACCAGCTCTTCCAACAATCCTGCTATCAAATGTACGCTCACTAGAAAATAAACTGGATCTAATTCGACTCTGTCGGACTACACAGCGTGAGACAAGGGAGTGCTGCGTGTTTGTTTTTACCGAAACGTGGCTAAACAACAACATCCCGGACTCCGCCATTCAGTTAAATGGGCTAACCTGCTACCGATCGGACAGAGACACAGCACTGTCTGGTAAGACTCGCGGTGGCGGCTTGTGCGTGTATATTAACAAAGAATGGTGCAACAACGCTGTATTAGTGTCAAAACACTGCTCGTCGCTGGTGGAGTTTATAATTGTGAAGTGCCGACCCTTCTACCTGCCATTGAGTTCACGGCCATTGTTATTGTCACGGTTTACATTCCCCCGTGTGCAAACGCTAAGGACGCGCTTCATGAAATGTACAGCGCTATCAGCGAGCAACAAACAAATAACCCTGATGGCTTTTTCATAATATCCGGTGACTTTAATCACGCAAACTTAAAGGCAGTTTTGCCAAAGTCCTACCAACGTGAATTTTGCAACAAGAGAAAACAACACATTGGACTTGGTTTACACTACAGAAAAAAAATGCGTACAAAGCTGCACCCCGCCCCCATCTCGGGTACTCAGACCACATCTCTGTTATGCTAATCCCAGCATACAAACCACTTCTCAAACTTGGCAAACCGGTCCAAAAACAGATCACAGTATGGCCAGAAAATGCTACCTCAGCACTGCAGGACTGCTTCCAGGAAGCAGACTGGAACATGTTTAAAAGAGCGGCCACCTACAACAACCACACAGACCTACAGTACACTGAAACTGTGACTGCTTACATCAAAAATGCATTGATGATGTGACAGTCACCAAGAACATCACCACACGTGCCAACCAGAATCCATGGATGACAGCAGAGTTTCGTGGGCTGCTAAAGACCCGTGATGACGCACTCAGATCGGGAGACAAAGCAGTCCTCAAAACAGCAAAAGCCAACCTGTCCCGTAGCATCAAGAAAGGTCCCGTAGCATCAAAAAATGGTTATATGCACAAAAAATCAATAATCATTTCACTGACAGCAAGGACACATGGAGTCTGTAGCAAGCTATTCAGATCATCACAGACTACAAGCCCCCGCCACAGGCCTGTGAGGACGACTCATCCCTCCCAGACGCACTCAATGAGTTCTATGCACGGTTTGAAATGCAGAATGACAAACCTGCACAAAAACTACCCACACCTCCCAATGACCAGGTGCTCTGTCTGTCTCCAGTTGTAAGGAAGACCCTATCTAAGGTTAACCCACGCAAGGCTGAGGATCCTGACAACATACCAGGCCGCATACTGAGAGACTGTGCTGAACAGCTGACAGATGTCTTAACAGACATCTTTAACATCTCATTAAGCCAAGCAGTTGTCCCCACATGTTTTAAGTCCACCACCATCACTCCAGTACCAAAGAAGTCACCTGTGTCCTGCCTGAATGACTATCGTCCCATAGCACTGACCCCAATCATGATGAAGTGCTTTGAGAGGTTAGTCATGCACCATATCAAATCAAATCTCCCCAACACACTTGACCCGCTCCAGTTTGCATACCGTCCAAACCGCTCCACGGACGATGCCATTTCCTCCACCCTCCACCTGGCTCTTACCCACTTAGAAAACAAAGACTCTTATGTTAGAATGCTGTTCATCGACTTCAGCTCAGCATTCAACACAATAATCCCACAACAGCTCATCAACAAACTAAACCTGCTGGGCCTAAATGCCTCCCTCTGTAATTGGATCCTGGACTTTCTAACCGGAAGACCTCAGTCAGTCCGTGTCGGCCACAACACCTCGAGCACTACCACACTGAGCACAGGTGCCCCACAAGGCTGTGTGCTCAGCCCGCTGCTCTTCACGCTGCTGACCCACGACTGCACTGCCAAGTTCAGCTCCAACCACATCATCAAGTTTGCTGATGACACAACGGTGGTAGGTCTCATCAGCAAAAATGATGAAACACCCTACAGAGAGGAAGTGGCACAACTGGTGAAATGGTGTGGTGCAAATAACCTGTCCCTCAATGTGAGTAAGACAAAGGAGGTTGTGATGGACTTCAGGAGGAACCCTGTTGACCACCCCCCACTGACCATCGACAGCTCGACTGTGGAGAGAGTCAGCAGCACTAAATTCCTGGGGGTGCACATTACAGAGGATCTCACCTGGACCACCAACACTACATCACTCTCCAAGAAGGCACAACAGCGGCTCCACTTCCTGCGCCGACTTAAAAGAGCAAGTCTCCCTCCACCCATCCTCACCACATTCTATAGGGGAACAATTGAGAGTGTGCTGACCAGCTGCATCACTGTCTGGTACGGGAACTGCAGTGCGGCTGACCGCAAGACCCTACAGCGGACAGTGAACACAGCTGCAAAAATCATCGGTGCCCCTCTCCCCTCCATCCTGGACATTTTCCTTGCACGATGCTCCAGTAAAGCTACCAGTATCGTGAAAGACCCCACCCATCCCTCCCACAGTCTCTTCCAGCTCTTGCCATCAGGAAGACGGTACCGGAGCATCAGAGCCCGCTCTGCCAGACTGCTCAACAGCTTTTTCCCCCAGGCTGTGAGAGCCCTCAAGTCCAATCACCTCACCCCCTTCTGAAACCTCATCCATAACTCTAGCTCCTGAAACCAGGACCCTCTCTCCCCCCATCCCACAACACCACACCACACCACACACACGCACTACTAGAAAACTGTTGGAAACCTCAAGAACATTATGCAATTCTAAGTGTGCTACACACAGGTGAGTGGGCTATACAAACCACCTGTGGAAAAACACACTCTTTCCTCTCTATATGCACCAGACACTTTCTTATAAACCCTCCATGTTACAAGGACTTAAGATAACACAAGTGTTTACTTGGAAATGCACAACAAATCATATTGCACTACTTACTTCTTAACCTTAAATACCTCTATTGCACAATATCATGTACAGTTATTATGTAAGTAATTTTATATTATGTATTAGGTTATGTGTATGTATAGTCAAGTGTTTATAATATATGTATAGTCAGATTACCAACTCAGTATGTTAGCTATGTAGGTTAAAAAAAAAAAAACTGCTCTAAGTTATGTGTATGTATAGTCAACTGTTTATATTATATGTATAGTCAGATTACCAATTCAGTGAGTTAGCTATGTAGGTCAAAAACTTAGTCTAGTGTTGTATGTTCGTAATTATGTTTATTTATGTAGCACCGTGGTCCTGCGAGACACGACATTTCGTTCCACTGTATGTCCACACATGTAGCGGAATGACAATAAAGCTCGACTTGACTTGACTTGACTTTACAGATGAGCTATATCATCAATAATAGCCAGTCATTGACAGCATTCTGATAGCCGTCATAAAGTTGGTAATCACACGCTAATGTGCCTTCATAGAGATGGTAATAAAAGCAGATACAGCCACGTTCTACACAAGACACACACACACATATGATAAATGTTGAAAAAAAGAAAGAAAAATACTTGTGCAAAAAGGCGATCGCTAAGTTACGCCCCCATCAGATGACAGGAGCGTCACAGCGTGCGTCACAGCGTGTGCCAAATTCAAATAAACAATATTCCGCGGATTTGACTTTTTTTTTTTGGATGGTTTCATTCTGTTTGTAAAACTGTATGCTACAAAACCGTGTTGTTTTTTTACCACCAAGACGCTGTTTTTGAGCGTAATTTATTCCATAACGGACACAAACAATAACTCTCCCGAAGAAATGAAACGTAAACAAAGGAATATCGATCCATATTACAACGTTATTGTTTCGTTGGACTAAAAGTGCTGGATGAGATGTTGTTCTGTGGACCCTTGCCTTTCTAACTAAACCGGGATTTCAGCAGTTGATGCGTCTGTGACTCGTTATTACAATGATAATGGTACGTACTGCTTTTTTATTCTGCATGTTTTGATGTGTACTGCTTACACAAATTTAGCAAATACATTCCTTATGAGCTTTCAATCGAAAAACAGCGATCTATCATCGATGCTTGAGGCTTAGACCTTCAGAATGATATGTAGCTTGTCAAGATTAACTTTGTTTAGGAATAGATTAAATGAAACGGGACAATGACATGTGCAAACAAAGAGCGTTCTGTGCGAGAGCACTCTGGTGCGGGTTAACAGGTTAATCCAAAGGGCATAACATTAAAGTGGAAGAGCCCTGATGGAGTGATGAATGTAGTCTCTGGTTTACTCTGGGGGTCCATAGCCACCTGCCAGTAGCCACTGTTGAGGTCAATGGTTGAAAAGATGGCTTACCAGACAGAGATTCAAGGATCTCAGTTATGTTGGGAAGTGAGTAAGCATCATTCTCAGTGATGGTATTAAGCTTACGGTAGTCTACACAAAATCTAAGGCTGCCATCTTTTTTGGGAACAAGGACGACAGGGGAGGCCCAGCCAGAATGTGAGGGTTCCACAATTCCTGCATTCAACATCTCCACAAGTTGTTCTTGTACCACTGCTTGTTTGGCAGGGGACATGCGGTACGGCCATTGCTTGATGGGCACTTGATGCTGTGAGTAAATAGTGTGTTGCAGGGCATCAGTATGACCTGGTTGAAGGGTGCACACCTGAGTGTTGGACTCCAGGATTCTCCTCAGTCTGTTTTTTTCAGCAGGAGGTAAGTGTGCTTCACTCACAGCACTGTCAATTAAACATTGTGCATCTGTACTGATAAGTGGTGATGATCGACATACAGGTTGTGGCGGAGGGATTGAACTTATCAGTGAAAGGCTTTGGTTAAAAGTCTTGGCATGTGGTCCCGCCTTTTGACATTGAGGACTGATATCTGGTACACTTGCATTACCAGGTTGAAATGGATGATCTTCTTGTGGGGAGGACTTAAATGAATATTTACTGTCGATTACATTAATTTGTAGGCCACTGAAGAAGATGAAATCCAGTCCCAGAACTACAGCATACGCGAGTGCTTTAGAGGAAAGGACAGCGACAGGTAAAGTGAAAGTTTTGTTGTGAATGTGGATTGGTAACTGCAGCCATCCTAGAGGCACCTCTGCTTCACCATTAGCCAAATTCAGCAGACCGAGAGACCAAGGCTGGAGGTTTTCTTGTGGTTAGAGATTTTCCCACAAACTCTCATGGATCATGGTATAGCTTGCCCCTGTGTCCACGATGGCCTTTCCAGACCACCCACCAACGCGGATGGGAACAATCAGCTGTTGTGGGATGACAACCGGAGAAACAGGCGTTGGTGTAGGGGGTGATTTCTTGGAAGTGGACAATCTTTTATTTGTTGTAGCAGTCACAGAATTATTAGTTGCTTGACCTCCAGACTTGCAGGAATGAAATGATCGATGACTGGTGAAAGGATGTTGCTGTTTTGCAGGTTGGTTTGTGGATGGGTTGGCATAAAGTGGACAACATCCAGGTGAGTGATGTCCCTTACATCTCCAACATTGCACTTGGGGTTGGTCAGTGGGTTTGATGTTTTTTTGAGTTACTTCCTGCGGTGATTTTCGGCTCATACATTTTTCATATTGCAGTTGCTGTTCATGGTCCTTCTCTAGCTGATGTCCCAGCTTCACCAGTTCCTCAACTGTGCTCACACGACTACGTAGCTGACTGGCGAGGTAAGGTTTTAAATTTTTGAGAATCATTTTGACTATTTCATTTTCAGTTAGGGAAGGTCTCCATCTTTTGCAGAGAGCACGATATGTAAAGGCGAAATCTCTGATGGATTCTCTCTCTCCTTGATACCTTGTGCGGACTCTTTCAGCCAGCTCATCTTCGTAGTCTTCGGAGAGGAAGGCTGAGAGGAAAACCGTCTCGAATTCATTCCATGTCGTTACTGAAGATCGGGCGACTTCCCACCAGTCACGTGCAGTGCCGTGGAGTACGCTGCGGAAGGTTGCCAGGAGGTCGGTCTCTGCAAGTGGGTGCAATGCCAAGAAGTCCTGACACCTTGTTAGGTACAGCGGAGGATCGGCATCATCCGACGGGCTTCCAAATGTGGGAAAGGTCAATTTTAAATGGTCACTTTTTCCAGCAGGAATAGGAGGACACTCTGAGACATTTTCTAGTGGTGATGGGGGTGTGGTAAGTATGGCACTGGGTGGTGGTTGTACCTCTTTACTTTGGTTATCAGCCATTTCTTTTCCTTGCCGTTTGACTTCATCTATGTTTGTTTGAAGCTCATTTACTTGTGTTGTTAGCTTGTCAATTTGAATTACGCACTGATTACATTCAGTGGAGAGCTGCTCATGATCCTTTTGAAGGTTCTTTTGTGTAGCTCTTAGGTCTCTCTGAAGTTGATCCACCATGAACCGGACTTCAGAAATCAAGGTACACTCCATTTTTTGCAGCTCTTGTGAGATCATCACTTTCATGGCTTTGACTAGTTGATCGGATTCGGCTGAATCTGCTTTTGTTGCCATTAACGTGGTGAGGATTTGTTGCTGGTTAGCCTCCATTTTCGCAGTCGGGTCTCCAAGTTGTTTTTCATGATGGGAAGTTTCTATTTTTTGTTCATTCACAGCTTTCTCCTGATGTTTCATGAAGTCAACCAGGTTGTCCCTGATACCTTGAACTTATGCAGTCAGATGGTGAATTTCTTTTCCAGGAGTTGGGAGGTGACCAGGCAGGCAATGCTGTGACACTGAGGAAAATGGTGTAGTTTCAGTGAATGTGGATGTGCAAAGTTGCATAGGTTCTGGCTGAAATGAAGCAGTGCCACCTGGAGGTGTGGCAGCAAAGTGCACCTGAGACCTGGGATGGGGACTGCTGAACTGAGTTGGGGTGAAGTGGAAAGTAGGAAACTGAGTTGGAGGAACGGGACTTGGTTGCAC
Source organism: Tor tambroides (assembly GCA_021397915.2). Lineage (NCBI taxonomy): Eukaryota > Metazoa > Chordata > Actinopteri > Cypriniformes > Cyprinidae > Tor > Tor tambroides. The sequence goes on from JAFVLL020003998.1 coordinate 15,936, forward strand.
AGGTGGCCAGACTGGAGTTGCTATATCTGGGGGAGGTTCAATTTCCACAGATGTTGAAGGTGAAGGAGGGATAGTGGTCATGTTTGTATGGTGTTGCTTGTCAATGTTGTGTGAATAATCAGTAAATGAGATGAGTAAATTGGAATGACTGTGTCTGTTTTTGGGGCACCAGGGGATACAAACAAAAAAATAAAAAAAAAATAAGGTACAGAGTACAATTTCTCAATTTTCACAATTTTTTTTCACAATTTGTTTCCTCACAATTTCACACAGCACATTCAAAATGCAACATCAAGTTCTTAGTAATTAGATTTCACTTCAATTACCCAATTATCTTGGTACCTCTTCAGCTGATACACTTCAGTCAAACATAAGCACAAAAAATGCAACAAAGTTTCTTTTAAGGTTCACAAAAGATATCAATTAACAATTAACCATAAGGTTTCAATAATTCCCCACACAAACAATTCAGTTTCAAGTGATAATTATATTCAGGTGTTCAAGTGATAAATGTTCAAGTGTTCATGTCCCTTTTCACATACACAATTTTTTCAAGTCCCTGTTCGGGCGCTACTCTGTAACGGAGGTGGCCGCCCTAGCTTAGATAAGCTCTAAATTAAATGTTCGGGCGCCAGTCAGCATTAATCCTGACAAAATTTAAATTAACCCAGGATAGCAAAAAACAAAAACCACCTGTTACAATATTAACTCACAAAAAACAGTCAAAGGAAAAACTCTGTTCACAAAGGAAGATTTATTCTACCATGTCCATGAGAGGAAAAAACTTAATTGAAGATAGAAAAAAAACCACAAGCAAAAAATAAAACAGTTCAGCACTTTCGATTCAATTTCAAGTTTTGAATCCGTGCAGAAATTGCGTCACGCAAGTTTGCAGTCATGAAGGAAACTGGAGAGTGTTGCGGGTTTTGTCCGACACCAGGACAGGTGGATGAGTAGCCGTACTTGTCTTTAGAACAGTTTTACTAAAAGCAGATGATCGTGATGTGCAACGCTTGAAAGTCAAGTGAAACTCCGCGAAGCACCAGACATCGCTCACAGGAAGCAACAGTTCGACAAGCGGCAGTCTTTCCACGTCGCACGGTAATCCCCTCACTCTCACTACTGCAAACCTTACCGATGACGCAATTCCTCTTAAAATTCTATAAACAAATTTCTCTCACTGAGGAAGAAGCTTTTCACCATCTGTGGGCTTGCAATCTCATCATTTGATAATTTGCACTAACACGGCATTAGTGTTCTTAGAAGCTCTAAACAAGTGATTCTATGCATTGAAGCTTTAACATAACTTGCTTCTCCAAAAAAGCTCCAAATCATGAAAATCTGTCTTCTGCATTGCAAATAACACTTCATTTCATGGGAAAGAAACATCTTTCATTCACTTAAGATTTACACTTAAAATTCCATGAACCAACTTTCTCTCACTGAGCAAGAAGGTTTTCAGCATCTTTGGGCTTGCAAGCTCTTCATTTGCTTATTTGCACTAACACAGCATTAGTGTTCTTAGAAGCTCTAAACTAGTGAGTCCGTGCATTGAAGCTCTAACATAACTTGCTCTGCAAAAAAGCTCTAAATCATAAAAACCTGTCTTCTGCATTGCAAATAACGTTTCATTTCATGAGAAAGAAACATCTTTCATGTACTTAAGACTTGCTCTTAAAATTCCATAAACCAACTTTCTCTCACTGAGAAAGAAGCTTTTCAGCATCTACGGCCTTGCTTACTTTTCATTTGCTTAGTTGCACTAAACACAGCATTAGTGTTCTTAGAAGCTCTAAAATAGTGATTCTATGCATTGAAGCTCTAACATGACTCTATCAGCAAATAAACTTTAACACATGAAAATCTCCATTCTGCATTGCAAATAACGTTTCATTTCATGAGAAAGAAACATCTTTCATGTACTAAAGATTTACTCTTAAAATTCCATAAACCAACTTTCTCTCACTGAGAAAGAAGCTTTTCAGCATCTGTGGGCTTGCAAGCTCTTCATTTGCTAACTTGCTCTGCAAAAAAGCTCTAAATCACTAGCATTAGTGTTCTTAGAAGCTAGAAGCTAGTTTCGAAACTCTAAACTAGTGAAACATTGAAGTTATAACATAACTGACTTTGCAAAAAAGCTCTAAATGATAAAAATCTGTCTTCTGCATTGGAAATAACATTTCACTTCATGAGAAAGAAACATCTTTCATGCGCTTGAGCCTTACTCTTAAAATTGCATGAAACAGCTTTCTCTCACTGAGAAAGAAGCTTTTCAACATCTGTGGGCTTTTTTTCTCTTCATTTTCTTTAGTTGCACTAAACACAGCATTGTTGTTCTTACAAGCTCTAAACAAGTGATTCTGTGCATTGAAGCTCTAATATGACTAGCTCTGCAAAAAAGTTCTACAACATGAAAATCTCTCTTCTGAATTGCAAATAACATTTTAAGGGGGAAAGGGAATTGGTGTGTGGCCAAGTATGATGACCTATACTCAGAATTTATGCTCTGCATTTAGCCCATCCAATTGCATGCTCACAGTAGTGAACATACCCCCGGAGCAGTGGGCAGCCAATGCTGCGGCACCCAGGGAGCAGTTGGGGGTTCGGTGTTTTGCTCAAGGGACTCACCTCAGTCGTGGTATTGAGGGCAGAGGGAGTGCTGGTTATTCACTCCCCCCCACCTACAATCTCTGCCAGACCTGAGACTCGAACCCACGACCTTTGGGTTACAAGTCCAATTCTCTATCCAATAGGCCATGACTGCCCACTGACTGCCTTTCACTTCATGAGAAAGAAACATCTTTCATACATTTAAGCTTTACTCTTAAAATTGCATTAACCAACTTTCTCTCACTGAGAAAGAAGCTTTTCAGCATCTGTGGGCTTGCAATCTCTTCATTTGATAATTTGCTCTAACACAGCATTAGTGTTCTTAGAAGCTCTAAACTAGTGATTCTGTGCATTGAAGCTCTAACATAACTTGCTCTGCAAAAAAGCTCTAAATCATGAAAATCTGTCTTCTGCATTGCAATTAACATTTTATTTCATGAGAAAGAAACATCTTTCATGTACTTAAGCATTACTCTTAAAATTGCATAAACTAACTTTCTCTCACTGAGAGAGGGTTTTCAGCATCTGTGGCCTTGCTTTCTCTTCATTTGCTTAGTTGCACTAAACAGAGCATTATTGTTCTTCGAAGCTCTAAACAAGTGATTTTCTGCATAGACGCTCTAAAATGACTTGCTTTGAAAAAAAACTGTAACACATTAAAATCTATCTTCTGCATTGCAAATAACATTTCATTTCATGAGAAAGAAACATCTTTCATGTACTTAAGATTTACTCTTAAAATTCCATAAACCAACTTTCTCTCACTGAGAAAGAAGCTTTTCAGCATCTACGGCCTTGCTTACTTTTCATTTGCTTAGTTGCACTAAACACAGCATTAGTGTTCTTAGAAGCTCTAAAGTAGCGATTCTATGCATTGAAGCTCTAACATGACTTGCTCTGCAAATAAGTTCTAACACATGAAAATCTGTCTTCTGCATTGCAAATAACATTTCAGTTCTTGAAAAAGAAGTATTTTTCATGTACTTAAACTTTACTCTTAAAATTGCATAAACCAACTTTCTCTCACTGAGAAAGAAGCTTTTCATCATCTGTGGCCTTGCTTTCTCTTCATTTGCTTAGTTGCACTAAACACAGCATTAGTGTTCTTAGAAGCTCTAAACTAGTGATTTTGTGCATTGAAGCTCTAACATGACTTGCTCTGAAAAAAATCTCTTAGACATTAAAATCTGTATTCTGCATTGCAAATAACATTTTATTTTATGAGAAACATCTTTCATATAAAATTCATTAAACCAACTTTCTCACTGAGAAAGAAGATTTTCAGCATCTGTGGCATTGCTTTCTCTTCATTTGCTTAAGCCCAGCTCACACTGTGCGATTTTGGCCATGATTTGGTCATCTGAGACAAATTTTGAAAATCCTAAAAGATTCCTATAATCCTAGGCTAAAATCTGTTTGACATTTTCACCGACAGCCGATTAATGGCTGTTGCGATCAAATTTCACCTCCGACGAAATTCTGGCAGTGTCAGAAGATTTGGCACAAAGTCCTGCAGTGTGACTACCCGTACGATGAATGTCAAACTGTCTCCGTTTTTCAAGACAAGCTGAGCAGAATTAATGCTAGAGAATTATTCTGTCAGCCATAAACTCCGGCGCTCCCGTCCTCCACTCACGGAATTCATCTGATATGTTGCCTTTTCTATATAAACACTGGTTGCGCCGCTGTTTTCATGTGGGTGTGTAGAGCTGCATACACTATTCTTCTTAAACATGCTGGTATTGCCGCCGTCCATATACTTTTCATGATAGCCAACATTTTGGTCCCTCATGCAATGCAGTTCGCCGTCACTGGGCATGTATGGGTAGATAATATAAAACTCCAGACAAGTTTTCTTGCGCGCACCCGTTTTTAACTCATCTTGATTGTCGTACAGTCTGACATTAATGACAACTGAGATCCCATAGTGTGACATGATCATCATGTTCGTACAGTCTGACGTGTACAATCCTAAAGTACTTTTAAAAAAATCGCACAGTGTGAGCCCGGCTTTAGTTGCACTAAATGATGTTTTATTAACAAAGTTCGGGAGGAGCACGTCAGATACTTAGCCTAATTAACACAAGAGGTACGCACTCAAGTTAATCAATGCACGGATATAAATACAGCTGACGTACCTCTATTCATTTGAGGGTTAACCAGCATCC